>JABXWE010003432.1:0-31744 GCA_014611495.1 Limonius californicus | reverse complement strand
CAGCAGCATTTCTTGCATTGCGAAATGCTCTTGCATACACAAAAAGCATATCGACTTTTTCTTCATTAGAATACTTCATTTTCATACACTTTATGGAAATTATTCAACACCTTGGTTGACAAGCGTAAGAGTAATTTGGATTAGATTGGATAGTCAATTGTTTCATTTCATGGCAACTTGACAGTTAGTGTGTTAATAATAAAAAGTAGATTTTATGGGTTTATTTTTAGCTAAAGTACCATGTATGATACATGGTTGAATTCCTTGATTTGTTTCCAATGCTTCGATGCAAAAATCCAATATGGCGGTCATAGGAAAAACAAAAGATAGTAGCCATATCTCAAAATGTAGTAGGCGTAAAAATACACAGATTGGATGAAAATGTAGGTAATTGTCTATGTTTTCATGTAAACCTTTCAGTTTTTTAAAATTACTTTAAATAAAAAAGTTATAGCGATTTTAAATTTTGACCAATTTTCAGTTTTTTTTAAATATTTTGAGAACCGCTGATTTTTTTTGCAATCTTCAAATGTCATATTAAAAGCCATGTAATTACGCAACTTTTGAACATTTGATGCCCTATTCCATCTATAACCGTTTCCGAGATAGCAATGGTATACCATCACATTTTGGACACCCTGTATACACAAATTTTTGAAAATCTGTGTAGTTAGCTAAAATACCCACATTTCGAAAAATATTCCTAGACTTTTCCGATGAATGCATTTTCTGTCGATACAATACAATACAAATCTCGAAACTGACATGCGCAATGTGTGTTACTTAACCTAAATACTAAAGGGGTTATGAGTTAAAGCCGTCATATGTGTACACCTAATATTAGAGTCAGTATCTAGGGCTCTACCTAATACTACACGAAAATGAGAGAAATACTTTCAATAATAATATCTGTATACAGTGTCATTGTAAATGATTGAGGCTAGTTTGAATTTACTGCCATAAGAAATTATTGTCATGTTGGTAGCGAATACAGTAATTCTGTCAGCTGTTTATTTCTCATCAGTAGCGTCTGAAATAGGGATATATATATATATATATATTGCTATGTATTTTGTTTAAATAATAATTATTAATAATAGAATGATTATTTAAAATATAACATTTAGTTGGGCGCCAAATTTGAGTTTTTACTCAAATTAATTAACATAAATTCTATAAATTAGTAGTTATAGCATCTATATAGACTCTTGTAATGTCAAGGATAATTGTTTCGTGGCTTCACTAGTTAGATAGTTAATTATGAAGTAATTATAATACATAATCATATAAATACACAATTAAATTTTGACTTATCTTGAATTTCAAGTCCCTTTGAGTGTAACGTAGACACCATTTCTTGCGAATACTGCAACATCTGCATTTATACTGCTTGAAGGTCTCGTTGTCTAGATAAGATCCATTTGAATTTAACTGTGACAGCTACAAGATCGCAAATTCGACAGTTTGCGAAACAAAAACCACTGAATTACTATAATTGTTCAGTTAAATGTTCGAATTTGTTAAGGTAAGTTCTTTAATTCTTTTTAATACCACAGGATTATTATTTTTAATACGCGAATAAAAGATTTTAATTTTATTCCCTTTTCTTTTCAGAAAAATTCCACAAAAGAAACACACTTCGATTAAAATTAATTTGGTAAATTCTTTTATTATTAAGTACTATAGTTGAATTAAAACACAAATTCTGGTTACACTTTACATTTACTAACTGTTTAAATTTTTGTAAACAAAGTTACACAACCCAACTTAACTTTTGCGAGGTCACGCCTATTTTTACAATAAAATTAAAATGAGCGCTAATTGAAATTACGTGCGCTTTGTTCGATGGCCGCCAAATAGGAACTACTTTCAAATTTTTTAACAAAATTGCAAGATAATGGCTGACATCAACCAATGAAAATACAGAATTTGAAACAAAATCTAAGGAATATTCTAGAAATTATAATTATAACATTTAAATAATTAATATAAGCCTTATGAATAAATATTTCGAAAAACTAACTTCATAATCGTTTTCTATGAATTTGTATCTACATTTTGGCACCCAAAATTAACAAATTCCTGACAATTATTTTAACATTTTAAAATATAGCTAAATTTGCAAAATTAACTCGGAAACCTTAGAAAAACACAATTAACACAGTCCTCAGATTATAACACAAGTTTTGTAACACATTAACACCCTATAAAAGAATTATACACAACATAATTAACAAAATTCTAGATCTAACCTATAATTTTCAAAATTTATATACAAACACAAATATCATAAAATAAACAACATAATTCATTAAAGAAACCTAATAAATACCTTTCCTAGATAAAATATTAATTAAATTGGCTAATATAAAACCTTCTAAATCAAAATTATACACTTATAATCGAAAAACTTAAAATAACAGTAACTTTTGAGTTTTAGGGCTCTGGTACTGTCCAAAAAGACCCACATCATCGTCTACAACGAGTATTTAGTCACACAACAGGATTTCAAAAAGGCCATACACTGTAAAACTTCACTTTGAGTTCATATTCCACATTACGAAGCAACGTACGAAGTATCGATAATAGTTTTTACATATAACAGGTTTATAAATATAGTTTTAACTATAATTTTACATTAATTGTTATAATTTAAGACGTTATTAATCTATTTAGACTATATTTCAGGTTAAAAAATGGATTTTAATACCAATAAATATCCTTTTTAATATATAACAGTCCTTCCGAAGGTATTTTAGTGTAGTATAAAGCATGATAAAGATATTTAACAAATAGTTAAAAATAATTACATTATTTTAATATAAAAATCATGGCAATATATATTAATTATTGTTAATAACGATTTCAATCAATAGTTTTATCTTTTTAATTAAAACAATTAATACACAATAAACTTAGAATTTCGCCTTAACAATAAGTGAAAATATTCCAAATTAATTTAACAATATTTTACTACGGTTGTTCAAAATACCCAGCAGAAATCATAAATACGGTGACCATGAAATATGTATTTATGAAAAGCCGCGCCCCTATATTGATATAACCACAACCAACATGTGAAATATTATAAAATTTGTAGCGGTAAATTCAAACTGTCCTCAATCATTTACAATCACACTGTACCTTGATTTGAAACATAGAAACAATCGAATAATCTTTTCATTTTTAGTTTACACTACTAGAAGCATACAATATCAATTATTTTTGTAATGAGTTTGTATCTATTCCGCTACAGCCGTAATAGTTTTTACACGTATGTACATTACAATTCTGATTAGTCTATTTGTTTGTTCAAGTTAAAGAACACGGATTTCATTAATATTTAGATAATAATAATTATAATTAACTGATCTTTCACTATAATGTCGTTCTAGAATGTAATATTGTTTAAATAACTTGTCATAAAATGTGTTTATACAAAAATATGAGGGTCTCAAATTTAATGCACAAGCAAACAGCCACCGGAATAAAGTTAACTGGCGCGTCTTAGAAATATTTTATCACGTAATTAGCTTTGTAACTAAATTACAAACAAATCGTAGCTGTATATCAAATTGTATAGGTCAACGGGCGACCGTTGTCTATTTTAATATTACCGTTAGTAAAAATTTGGATATTGCAATATTTTGTGATATATATTTTGAGTTGCGTAGTTTTGGAATGGTAATCTCGTACTTTCAGGTTAATTACTCTAACTAAAAATCGGTAAAAATGATGTTATATTTTCAAACTGGTAAGCTCGTACTACCCCGTGAATCATCCTGTATAAATGAATTCATTTTTAGCGGGTATAGGCAACTTTCACAGCATTGACAATTATATTAATAACACAAAATTAATGTTATACTTTTGATTGTTGATTGTTTATACGGGGAGGGTTGTTGCTGCTCTTGACACTACGGCCTCTTGAGCCTATTGTGCCCTTTTGTCGTTAGTCGCTGTCAAGTAGATCCGTCTCCTTTATCAAGTTTCGGAGTTTGTTGATCAGACTGGCTTGTGGTAGTATCTCGTTGGGATTAGTGCCCTCAAAGATTTGAAATCTTCTACGAGCTAAGGCTTCACATTGGAATATTATGTGGGAGGCTGTTTCCTCTTCCTCACCACACAGCCTGCATATACGATCTTTGTTAAATAACCCTATGTTTTAGAGGTGTTCTCTGAAGTGCCAGTGTCCCGTAGGAGTCCTGCCACTACTGCAATTTGAGTCCTACTGAGTTGTAGCACTGTTGTGGTAAGCTTGTGGAGGTGGTTGCCCAGCATAGCTTAGCTTTGTCTTTGTCGAGGTGAGATTCTCCAGTGTTCCGAATGTTTGGTTACGATCCATTCTTTAACTTCTGCCCTCACTGTCTGCTTACTTAGACCGACAACAGGTTCAGACCCTGTGAACGGTGTTTCAGATCCTAGTTTTGCTAGTTTATCTGCGTTTTCATTTCCTTCTATGCCTCTGTGACCTGGCACCCACACAAGTTTTACCTTGTTAGAGTTTGCCAGTGTTAAGAGACTGCGAAGGCAGTTCCAGAGAAGTTTTGACTTAATCTGGTTTGAATTCAGTGCTTTCAAAGCTGCTAACTGTCAGAGATAATAAAGATGGTTTTGTTTGTATAGCCCCTTCTTATTTTCTCTTCCATTACTGCTAGAATTGCTTAGGTTTCAGCTTGGAATATTATGGCAGTTTGGCCCAGATATATGGAGCTACTATATCTTGGTTTACTGCCGTGTAAACCAGCTCCGGTTCAGTTGCTCGTGCGTGAACTGTCTGTATACCATACTAAACTTTTATGCAAGTCTGGTGGTTCCCCTTGATCCCATTCTTCACGGTTTATCCGTACTTCGAAGGGTTTATGAAAAGAGTATTTTGTTAACTTGTCAGTTGTTTGTAACTCCTTTGAGAAAATTTATAAGGCGACCCATTGTGAAAGTCGTTTCATTGTGGCAATGCAATAGTCCTTTCTTCATTTATAAATTTCGACATTCAGTTACCCCTAATTGAAATATAATTATTCTTTTAATGTATAACTCTCTAAAAAATTTCTCATTAATAAAAAAAATACTAACATTTTATATCCGTTCCGCTAGCTGCAGTTTCCGGTGTATAATAAAAAATATTTATTCCTCTATAATACGAAAAATGGTGAACTTTCAAACTTCCTCCCAAGGTTAGTTATCCGACAATATATTCGCTGTTACAGGTTCAATTCCCAGTACATGAACATAAGATTATTAACGTCCGTTCTCGCTCGCAAGGCAATGGCAAACCAGCGAGGTATTCTGCCTAGTAAATCATCTCTGGAGAAGAAGTGTTTGCACTTCCCGTTGTTCGGAGCCCCAGTTAAGCTGTATAACCTCTACGTGTGTGGCACTTTAAACGCGCAATACAGGCATAAGAGAGAAGATCGCTACGTCTCGTAAGTGGCAAAGCACTTAAAATAGAAGAATATATGGTTTTAGACAGTTAGTCATCCAAAATTATAGAACAACAATAGGCCTCCATAAACACAATTCAGTTCACTTTCATGTCTACTAATTCGACTTACATAAGAAAGAACCGAAACCAGGACATATAATAATTAGAAAGAATGAAATTTAGTTTAAACGATATATCCAGTTTTTCATGATGTTTATTTTGTTGTTCTTTATTTGCAATTTCGAATTAAATCTGTTCTGAACATACTATTGTAAAATACAGCGCGAAATGCAATTTCATTTAGATGTCTGCAAATTTCCAATTAATTAAATATTTGAACTCAATAATCATAGCCCGTAATTAATTAATTAATTAATTAATGGAAACAGGGCATTTCAATAAACTATAACTAACTTCCATTGAAGTGGGGAAATGCGATTCGCAAAGCTGTTTGTAAACAGCTTACGAGTTGAAAGTAGCTATCTACCACTATCTGACAGCAATATTCGCTTTGCTCATAACAATGCCGTCCTGCAAAGCTTCTGAACCGTAAAAGGGAAGCCCAATTCGGTAACTACTACTATAACAATATCGTATCTATTTAAGCGGCAGCCGCATAAAGCAAATAGCTTGCCTCGTTTTCGCATAGAACATGAAAGCTCTCTGATTCGAGCTTTCGAATGAAAACCAGCTTCGTCTTCAAAACAAGCCGTGTATTTACTCGAATCTGAATTTCTGAATAGGTATCAGAATCAGTTGACCTACTTAAGGGATAATCGGTCCTACACCCGTCTAATCTCATTGACTTTACAGATCAGCGTTCAGGAAAGGGGAGTTTTTCCAGTTTATGACAGGAATTCCTGAAAATATCGCAGTTGTCGAAAGGAATAAAATATTCAACCTCGGAAGATATTTCCCAAATGTTTGAAATGAAAAATCTTACAAACGCCGACAGAAATTTTCCGAAATGCTCATTCGATTTTATTAGTCCCTTCTTGCAGCAAATTGCCTTTTCCTCAGTTTGAGTTCCAATTTTTGTTTCAAGAACTTAATATTAGCTTTAATAACACTAATCATATTAGAGGGCCCGTGCAGACCTTCGCGACTCTGAAACTAAATACATTATGTGTGCTTCACTGCCTGGTCGGAGGGTGTTACGAGTTGGTGTACAAGGGTTTGTATAGGAGTTCCGAAGTTTGTTCTCATCGTTACACTCTCTGCAAAGTTTCGCTCTCCCGAACTTACATGGTGGGCAAATCGCTATAGAAAGAGGGACTGCTAAAGGGACTGCAATTAGATGCATCCTTGATTATCATACTTGTGTAAAGATAGTACGGGCGGCATAAATTTGTTCTTGGCACTGGAGCCTACAAATGTTTGTTATATTTTTCAATCATATTTTTTTTAATTGCCGTAATATATTTAAATTATTGAAGTAATTTTCAAAACTAATTATTAAAAATATACTCTTATTTTTTTATTATTTTGTAATTGTACCAACTGATATTGGTTGCCTGGCGGAGCAATGCCGATCAATCGGTATTCGCAGTGCAGATCGCGCTGCTCAATACGGGTGCTTGGAAGGGCTCGTAAATCGTCGGTCCCGGTTGTCACACTACATGTAGTCGCACTTCATTTCTCTATTCTGGGGTTAGGCTACCTTGCTGTTCGGCATATGTACAAAGAGAGCGCACAAAACCTACTTATTGTAGGGAATTAACATGCCAATGCTCTACACACGGAGGAACAAGAAAAGTAAGTAGTAGTAAAAAAATGTCAAAACTCTCAAGTTACACTTAAAATTTTTAACAATTCTAATTTCTATTTAAATTTGAAAAAAGAAATAGAATACGATTGTAAATTTATAAACGACACCACAGCACAGCACAGCAAGATTGAAATCAGTGAATAAAAGTGTAACCTAACTACGTATATACAATTTGAAACAAAAGTGTGTTATGATTGTTGAAAATAGAACTTCTAGATGAGTGTACACTAATATTTTTAAAGTCCAAACATTCTTTGTAATGTGCTAATATACACAGCGGCGTTAAAAAGTCCTCTATCGCCCTAGTTCATGATTATCATCAATCCTGTCGCTCCATCAGAAGTGTAGGGCGTCATTTACAGCAAGGATTCTTCGGCATTTCGTGGCGTTTACGCCTATGTGGTAACAGAGTTGCCAACTCTGCGCCCTAGTTCATAATCGTATTGCATTTTAATACTGATTTGTCAAACACCTCGCTTGTAGTTACTATAACACTAATGTTGTTGCTACATGACTTCTTAACATTCTATAGAAACAATTTATTATAACAAGACTTTCCTAGTTGTTTCCCATAATCGATTATCTGTTCATTTCTTTTTGAGAAAACAATGCGATAAACACTAAATCAGAATTTCCCAAACTTTTAGGTTTCGCGGCCCCCATTTTAAGTATGCTATGATACACGCCCCCCTTTCCAACAAGACGGAATGTCAAACTATCCCGTACGCTGTAGAATGGTTCAGAAATTGTGAAAGTGGAGACAGAACCTATAAAACCATGATGTATGTTCAGTTAGGTTAGTTTAATAGTAAGCGTAGCAGCAAGTAGCCGCGGTATATTGTGCTTGTGTTCTATTGCACCTGAGTGATTTAAAGTTGATGCAAATAGTTTCCAAGTATAAAAAAGTATAGTCGGGTCTAAACGTAATTATGAGATCTGCAGATAAAGAAGCTGCCAACACTCATAAAGCAAAAACATAGAAATATTGTGATGTGCATTTGAATTTTGATTTTATAAATATAGTCGTTAATGGCGAAGAGCAACTATAGTGTGTAATATGTTTAAATATTTTGGCTAGTGACTAGTGTGAAACCAAATAAACTAAAGAGGCATTTGCAAAGAAAGCATAAAGATCATAAAAATTGAAAGAGTTTGGTAATCAGAAATTAGTCTCTAATACAGGTTTGTCGTTATTTTATAAAGGTCTGCTTGCATCTCATAAAGTTGTAGACCACATAGCCAAGTGAAAACCTCATACTATTGTGGAAAATGTTATTCTTCCTGTTGCCGTTGATATAGTCGCTACAATGCTTGGAGATAGTTATGTTAAAGAGATTGAAAAAATACTATTAATTACTAGAGGCATTGATGATATGTCAGAGGATCTGCAGGAACAGCTTCTTTGGCAACTTTCAAGCAAATAATTTGTTTTTGAGCTAGACGAGGCAACGGATATTACCAAAGATGCACATTTGATAGTCTACGTTCATTACTGCGATAATTAATCTATAAACGAGGACTTAATTTACTCCAAAGAAATTTAGAAAAGAACGACAGTTGCGGATCTATTTCAAATGACTGATAATTATATAGTAAACTTTGGGCTGGCGTTGAGAAACGGTGTTGGTATTTGTACTGATGGAACACCGGAGATGGCAGGACAATATGATGGTCTGCAAGCACTTATACGCAAAAAGAATCGTAATGCCACTTGGCATCAATCCATGACACACAGGGAATCAGTCACTTCAAAGCAAATCATCGCATAACTTCATTTTGTATTATTCATTGTAATTTCTGTTGTAGATTATATAAAAACAAGACCTTTAAGGAAGAACATTTTCTTCAATGTGCGATAATATGGGCGTTGACCATTCAGCATTAATGTTTTATTGTGAATCTCGGCGGTTATACGCGGAAAAGTTACAGATCGAATCTTTAGGCTTAGGCAGGTAATGCATGCGTTTTTGAAAGCAGAAAATCACAAAGATGCTGATAATTTCTTGACGAACTGTTCATAATGGCTTATTTGAATGACGTTTTTTGAAAAATTACATATTATAAATACTCAGTTGCAAGGAAATTATACTCATATGTTACAACTATCAGAGCGGGGATGGGTTAGTGGTAGACACCCAAGCTTTGGATGTAATAGTCCAAACGTTTCCCGGTTCGAATCTCCCCAGGTTCGGAAATTTTTCTAATTCCCTCGGTGGTCGGTACTGGGTCCCGCTCTCCATTTGCCATTGGGGATCAAATTAATGGCACTCCTCGAATTACGGTCGCATTAGAGGAGTAACAAGACCATAAACAAAAAACATTCACACATAACAGCAGGTTAAGCATGGTTAAGCACCAACATGGTACCCCGCAGAGTCGGGCCCTGTTGTGCATCGCACAAACTAACTTAGCCTTGTCTCACTCCAAAAGCGATGGGCCTCTAAGGCCTGTGAAAGCTACATAAAAAAATAATAATATTACAACTATCAGATGAAACTAACGTTTTTTCGCGAAAATTCAAACTTTGGTTAAACAAGAAAAACAGTGAACCCACAGAAATGCTTATTAATTGAAGAACATTTATTAACGATAAAAAACCAAACTATACAAATGTATGTGTCATTTTTAGAATTGTACTTTAAAAATGTCTTCTGACCAAATACACGTATATAATAAATTCTTTCGAAGTTACACCTACAGATTTATAGTTGGAAGAAGAGGAACAATTCATGGATTTAACATCAAAAACAGAAAAGAAGTGTTAGTTCTAAGGAAAAACACGTGGTAGAGAAGAGGCCGATGCCCGCAGTAGGGCAAACAAGGCTGTCAATGATGATAGAAAATATAGAGACAATATTCGTCGACAATGATTGGCCGGTTTTGGATTAACTCGCAAGAGAAATTTCTAGCATTGTTTAAGAGAACTATGCAGATTATGCAGTCATTTGCTATATCTTATCTTTGAAAAGTTGGTTTCTCTGCAGTAGCTCGTAGAAAATCGAAAGACAGAAACCAACTCAACATCGAACGTAAGCTAAGAGTAGCGGTTACTCATTTAGAACCAAGCTTGGACAAGTTATATAGATCGAAACAGATGCATTTAAGTCACTAGTTTGTTTAAATAAACTGTTAGTGAGTTTCTATGTAGTCTTAGATTGTAATCGTAAGTACATTGTATATGCAATCTTCTGTAAAAAAGAAGTATGCTGAATATTAAGAATTAAGTTAAGATGTTTTGTATTAGTTTTAATATACTAATTACCGTTCAACAGTTTTTCTGTTCTACCCGCCTTTTAGGACTTTGCCCCCCCCCCTCCACTCCTCTCACGTGTTATCAACCATTTGATTGGTTAGTAGCAGGCTTCCACTGTTGACGCTTTTCTACTAGCCTCTTTAGGAAACGCCGCACTAAGTACATAAAAATACTATGATATTAGAAATATATAAACAGTTAACAGAATTTTCTGTTTACCTCGATACAATATCTGTAGGGGAACGAGGGGGAATGTCGACCGCGGGGTAATATCGACCTCATTCAAATCTCGAAATTTTGGCGCCGTACAGTCCCAGTGAGTCGTCTAACCGCTAGAGGGCTTCATTTAAGCGGGAAGTGATAGTTTATTTGTGTTCTACCATGCGTTGTATGTAGTTCTTTGGTGGTGTTTAAGAATTTTCAAGCTTGTTTATAATAATTACGAACTTTTTAATAAGGTAAGCACTATTATACCTTATGAACAAAGTAGATTTTATGTTTCCATTTGCTGTAATTATGTGTTAGGTGCATCCTCTCTTATATTTGATCCATTATTTAGATGATTTATGTAGCAGACAATTTTAAGGTTATGTAGACGACTTTGGGGTAATATCAACCAGACTGATCGATATTACCCGTTAGTGATCGATATTACCCGATTCATATTTCAATTGTCATATTTTAGATCTACTTGCAAGCCCCGACAAAAAACACCTTCCCCTACACCAGGAACCAGTGGAATTTTTGCAAAAAAACGAAAGAGGCCTTCAACGACAGATTCATCGGATTCAGATGTTAGTTTGGAAGAAGTTTTTGATCCTAATATAACTGATGATGAGGATAAAGCTATTAAAAGAAAAGATGTAAACTTAAATATATCATTTAAAGATTTATGTCCTGCGCCAATCTTGTAACGCAAAACATCAAATCGAAGAAAGCAACACTCCGCAATATTAACATCTACGCCTTTAAAAAAAGACCTAGAAAATAAAGAAGGAAAAAGACAGAAGAAAAACGAAAATGAGAAAGGGAAGGGGAAGAAAAACATCAATTCTGAAGTTGAAATGGAAGTTCCGAAAAAGAAAAAAAGAATGGTTCAAGAGAACAATAAAAGTGTCGATGACGTATGTTTTGTGTGTGGGGAGTTCGGTTGTGATGATGAAGTCTGGTGGAGATGCCGTTCTTGCGGTTTATGGGCGCATTCAGCCTGTACCAACGCAGAAGATGCATCACAGTTTATTTGCGAAAATTGTCCGCCATTCATAGAAATGTAGAAATTATGCAATTCTAAATAAAAATGTTAAATATATTTAATTTTTCCTTTGGTCGACATTACCCGCTGTAGTGATCGATTTTACCCAACCGATCGATATTACCCAACTTTTTTCCTTTTTTTTTTAACATTAATAACAATAGGTAATATTCGTTTTAAATCATATTTGCCATGTAACACTTATATAACAGTTCGTTGGCAACCTCTTGTACGATTTTGAATCATTTGCATTAATAAATGTGCATACAAATCCCAAAAGTGCTTAGGTGGTCGATATTCCCCCACGTTCCCCTATAGCTGCTACGAAAATTAAATTCATTTAAGCGATTTATTAGTAGTTACACGTATTTACAAAGTACGTAACTTACACATCGACAAATTTCATTTGACAAATACGCAGTTAGTCGAAAAACGGATAAAGCTCAAACAAAACCTATTGAAATACAAACTATTATTTTGAACTTTAACTAATTAAAAGCCAGCCTCCATAATATTGCTTTCTATATCTTACTCAAAATAGAGGTAATTGATTGCGTGTTTTTATTATAGAAATAGTAGCTTAGCTAAATTGTGACAATATGTTGCTGTTCTTTATGTTAAGCAACTAATACTATCGGTGTTGTTATGATTTTAAGAAAAATAGATTAATCTAGGAAATAAGATAAAGGAACTTCCACTAAATTAAGTCCAAATACAATGTCAATCTTTCACTATTTTTTATTTTTATTTTTTTATCATACGTTTTTATCTTTCCGATAAATGTTCTATTTTATTACAATCTCAAATAGGCTATCTAGCAATTAAAGATTTGTAAGTCGAAATGCCGTATATTAATACAACTACGATAGCAATAGACACCGTTTATTTTAACTAATTTTAAAGCACTTTAATAGCTTCTTAATATAGTTACTACATAAGTCGATAGAGCTTGAAAACCACAACACGTATTTCTTACTGAATAGAACAATGATTAAAAGTAAATTATGTTTATTATTCTACAAATTGTTTGTTATTTGAAATTATTTTAGTTTTACTTGCACACGCAACTATAAAATACAAAAATATTTCTGATAAATGATTAAAACTTCAAATAAACTACCAGTCTAAGATTTAAGTGACTATTTATTATAATTAATTAGTAAGGTAGACGGATAAGAAGAAAAATAAAACAATTTGCATAGCTCTCAAGCATGTGCGAAGAAAGCATTTCTTTCAAGTTTTTGTTTGCCAAAAATCCATAATTTAATATGCAATATAAATGCGGGATTTTATTTTTGTAAAATCAATAATCGACTTTTCATGTTCAACCAATCGTAATATCGATTTCCGATGCTAACAATTGAGAAGCATCGAGAGAAATCAATACTATGATTGATAATCCATTTCCAATTCTAAAGTTGAGAATCAAAATCCGATTCAAGAAACGAGAATCCATTCAAGAACCAAAAATTCGTAGTTATATTATCTTTATTCCACGGTTATTGTTACTACTAGAAAATATATCTAATTATCTTCTTAATTACTTTGGAAGAAAATTAATTTTCGTTTTGTGTAGACAAAAATAAAGTAAGATCATTCAAAATTCTGTTGGATTTAAATTGGTTTACATAATAACATCGTAGTTTCCCAGATCTAAAAATTTGTTTAAAATCTTTTATTCATTTTATTTACGATCAGAATTTAAATGGGAAATTTAAAAAATGGTTTTCTAGATGCAATGGGTGTACAAATTATAAAATAATCCCTACATCGTAAAATATACAAATATTATTTCCTAAGCGTACTCCTCTTTATTTTTACTTGCCAAAATTCAATTCTGATGTATGTAAAAATTTAAAATAAATCGTTGTAGTAGGAAACGATTTATAATTTTTAGAATCTACACCGAAAGGTAATAGGGATATGATTAAGCGAGAAAGAACCTCAACACAACTCTTCGATTGTAAAAACAGTAAGCATTGATTTAATTTCGAAAACCGATTCTTGTTTCCGGAATTGGAAATCGGTGCTAAATCAATATCACAGTTATAGCATTATACGAGAAAATCAAAATTCTATGCTAGGTCCCATTCGAGATGTGATTTTACTAAATATTTCTTATGATTAACATTTATATTCGTATATATTTTATCGCATAATAGGTACAATGAATATATTGCTGTGGCAAACGTAAGGCCTTTGCTTAGTTTTGTAAATATTATAAGTACAAGAAATGTGACTATTCGACTATGTAGCAATATCAATGGATTTAAAAGATATCATACACTATGGCTAAAACTTAACCCCAAAAGTATTTAATCGAATCCAAATTTGAGTATGTTTTCGTTGTATTTTGAATGAAGAACTACGAAAATTTACAAATGTCATGCTACAAAAAAAAAAGAAATGGTCATTATAAATAACGGCTGTACAGTAAAATATTAATAATAGTTGAAATTTAAACAATATGTTGTATAATGTTGGAGGTTTTCGTCTTAATATACATCGTTATTTTTTGTAATTTTGGGTGCATTTGCAAAAGAAAAAGGCATCATATTTAAAAATGGGAAACAGTTTACATCATATGAAAAATTAAAGTTCGTAGTACTTCCGGTATAATCGGAAGTTTAACGACACGACAAAAAAAGCTTAACATTAATCTTATGGAAAATTTGGCAGACCTCCGTTTTAGTTAATTATAAGTGGTGGATCATTACAAGCGTGTTCGGTATAGCTGATCTCTAGTGTATTATTCTATTTTATGTTACTAAGCATGTAATACTTGGTAAAGTAATTCATACATAGATTATATAAACTATTACACCATCAGAGGCACTTGCAATCTTTTGAACTTTTACTATTCTCATTTTTAAACGAGAGTTTTTCTTTTAGACTCCCAGGAACAATCATATACACCAACTAATAAATGCAGAATTGCGGATAATGAAGACAGACCAATGATACTGATTTTATATACTTTTAAAATGTATGCATTGCATTCAAATTATAACTTTTTAATTTAGGGTTTCAAGCCCTTTGTTTTTACTTTAACAGTTTACTCTCTGCAACGGCTTTTGTAATTAAGTACCTAGTAAGCAAGTTGCTCTACGAATAATTCGTAACATTCTTAGGCTTTATTATAAATAAATCTCGAAAGAGTACAGAAACAAGTTCTGAAAAGAAAATCAACCTTTAATATGAATGAAGAAGAAAGTAAGCACAGAAACACTAAAATAAACGCGATACGCGTTTAATAATTACAGCTCATCGCTTCTGAATTTGTGTGAAACATGCTTATTTTAATGATTTCTATAATGATTTAATATTTAACAAGTGCGGAGGTAGCTCAGGGCACGCGCTTTCTGGCGAGGTTTCCCTAGCATTACCACGCAGCGTATAAAAATCTTGTACTGCAACCCACTTCACACAACACCCCAATCTGGTTGGCAACACTAGGGTCTTAATGCCAAAAACCTTCCCTAGAATTTCTATCATTCGGATTTAACGTTAAACTGTATATACCTCGTGTTCCCACTGCAGCACTGACGAGAAGCACATGGCAAAAAGAGGCCTATGCCCAGCAATGGGACGAAGAGGCTGTTATTGTATCTAATATAGACAAACAAGAATTTGCGACAGTAAGGAGGCTACAAAACACCAAATCTGTAAATCTACAAGGTTGATTTCCATTGACGGCTTTACGTTACTTGATAGTTTAAGTTTATTAGTTTCTACTGAAGATGACAACGTAATTGCAGAAATACGTACTTATATGTACTAAATATTATGATTCTTTAAGGTTCTGTCACTACACGTATAATTGAAAGTAAAATTTGTAAACTATACAGTATGTCCCAAAACGTACCGGCAATATTTCAAGGATGAATTCCAGAACTTATTTAGAGTCGAAAAATCCATATAAACATATGTCCTAAACCTAACCGTTAACAAGTTATTGTTTGTTTCATAATTTATGTGGCTAAAATTTTAATTCAACGGATCTAGTTGCCATGATCGCTTTTTTTGTTTGATAACATTTGAACATCGTTTTTAACAAATTATTGTTTGTAACTTGTCAGTTTATTACTGTGATACTGAATTTATTGGCTTCTTCTATGTATCCTTATTCCCATCGTAATTCACAAGTGATTCGCAATGCCAATGTTATTTTCAAATGAAGAATATGCAGATATTCATTGTTTACTGTGTTGTTTACACAACACAACAAGCATATCGTAGAAGACATCCCAACAGAAGACTGCCTACGCGTGCTATTTTCTTTAATTCACATCGTCAGCTGAGGGAACATGGCACTTTCAATGCTAAACATGCAGTCGGCCAAGGAGTTGTCCGTAGACCTATAAACGCTGATGAACAAGTTCTTAATTTATTACAAGAAGAGCCGTCTTTAATTGTGCAAAGAATTCCATTACGTACTGGAATATGTAGAAACTAGGTTTGGAGAATAATAAGAAGTGTTCGGTTACATCAATATCATCATCAAATAGTTCAAGCTCTAAGTAATGATTTTGTTCTTTTTGCGGTGCTTTCTCCTATCGGAGGTTAGCCACTATTTTGATTTTTGATGCCGCTGACCGGAATAGTTATAACGAGTGCAGCCACACAATTCTCTCAAGTTTCTCAATCAGGACATTCTTCTCCTTCCATCCGATCTCTTCCCTTCGATCTTGCCCTGCATGATTAATTGTAGCATGGTAATGATTTTGAAGCTGCTTTAAGATTTTGTAATTGGGTACCAAAAAAACCTACCGCATATGTTATGAACCGATGATACTTCTTTCATGCGAGATGGTTTTAATAATTATTATAATTTTCGTGAATGGACTGCAGAAAATCCTCATTTAAGAAGGCGCTCACATTTTATGCAAAGATTTAGTGTTAATATGAGAGCTGGTATTCTTAGTGATCGTTTGATTGGACCATTTGAACTGCCACACCGTTTGAATGGTGCAAATTACGAATATTTTCTATAAAACCCTTTACACTTATTACTGGAAGATGTGCCATTAAATATTAGACATGCAATGTGGTATCAACACGATGGGGCACCAGCACATCAATGTCTTCGTGTTAGAACTTGGCTTAACGCACATTTTCCGGGAAGATGGACTGGAGTAGGAGGACCCGTAGTATGGTCACCACCAAAAAAGATTTAATTCATAAACTTCGTGTAACTAAAATTTTACCCACATAAATTATGAAATCAACAATAACTCGTTAACGGTTACGTTTAAGCCGTATATTTATATGGACTTTTTGACTCTAAATACACCCTGTATATAAATATTATTCTCAAAACGCCTTTGTTTCCAATTGTTGAAGATTTAGAATTTTCAAAAAACAACTTTGATTTGTAAATCTTCCAAATTTGAAATTAATGTGCTTGGTTTTAAAAACCCTTAATAATTATTTTCACTACTAGTTTTTATCCCTATTGCAAATTCTAAAAGTAAAGGAAAAGAAAACATTTATTCATAGCCACTTGCCTAATAAAAACATCCTTTTTTGTGAGCACATCTTAGAGACGGTCAAACAAACACTTGAGCACTAAAACCGTGGGCTTTTATAGCGCTAAATTCTAACTACCTGCGCTCAACGTTTTATAGGATCATATTTCTCGTGTAAAACAATCCAGGGCAAATAAACATCGTGTCGTCGTCGTACACAAAACATGGCATGCAAACGTGTGTGAACGAGGTGTGAATATATGAATGGTGTGTAAGTGCGAGGTGTGAACCCTGCAAGGGTCCACCTTCTCTACCGCCGCCCCAATGTGCATTGTGTAAGCCCCTAACGGCCAGAAGGGTTAAGCAAGGTGTGAAATGTGCAGCTCACTCCATGATGGGTGCTTCGCTGCCACTCCGGATAATTATAGTGTTATGGTACGGCGGTTTTTAATTTTAATTACGTCCGTTTCTGTTATGTTCTGTTTGTGTGATTTTCGAAAATGTGCGCTACGCTATGCTGGCATAAGAATTTCCGTGGTTACGACCAACCGCCCTGTTGCTGCTGGTGTTGCATTGGAACGTGGCAAAAAGAAACAAGTAATTAAATTAAATTGATGTAAGTATGCGAAGTTCTCAACTGAAACATAATATTCTTGATTTTATTACTGTTACAAGCAGTTTGATACGGCAATTTTGTTGTATTTATTATCTGGGCGTAGTACTGAGAAGAAAAGTGATTCCTATACAGGATGTGTAAAAATTACATCGACAAACTTCAAGAGGTAATTCCTTAGACGATTTAAAGAAAGAAAGTGATGGACGCGGGTCACACCTATCCGATTACTTTTTTAGAGAACTTCGACAGTAGTTGCATCTTTATTCTGTTGTTAGTTCTGTCTTTCTTCTTCTTTCTTTTTTTTATTCTTTTCCCATGTTGCCTTACGTCTTTGAGTTTCGTAGCATCTTTTATATTCTGGTCGGTTATTAGCCAGTTTTTTAATTCTTCCTCTGCTTTTTCACTCTCCCTTTTTATTCTAGTCATGCAGTCCAGCCATTGCATTCGTGATCGTCTTCTTCTTTTCGTTCCTTCTGGTTCCCTCCATGTCTTGGTTTGTTAGTCTTATTACATTTATGCGAAATACATGCCCAAACTATTTGAGTTGTTTTTGTCCTAGTGTTAGTTGTAATGGTGAAACTTCCACGGACTCTGATTTTAGCTCTATGTTCTGGTACTGGCAGATATACTTGTTTATATAGGTATGTATGTATTGGTAATTTTGTCTTTGTTCCCACTTCTCTTTTCCCGATTAAGGTACCTTTAGTTGCTAGTATACGCTGTTACTCTTTGTTACTCTATTATTTATTTCGGTGGCTATTTTTCATCTTCCCTAATTAAAATTTCTATGTAGATCAAATTATCTGCTGCTAACACCATGTCATTTGGGTATACTAGCGACTGGAGTTTCCAATTTTTGTGGTTCTGTTTCTTCTCTTGCTTTCATTTATTATGTGAATAATAACTATTATAAACAATAGCGAGCTTAAACTGTCCCCTTGTTTTATACATCGCTCTAGATTAAAGATTTCAGGCATTTCTCCGTTTAACCTGACTTGTCTTGGCTTTCTTCTTCTTCTTTAATTGTAGTATTGCAACTTGTTTTTCCTAATCCTACGATTAGCTTCATGGCGAGTCTGCAGAAGATGCAGCTTTCAGCCCTTCTCTTTTGACGACTTTCTGGACTTCCATTTCCTTGGGATTTTGAATTTTTTATGACCTCTATCTCTCTGTTGTCTGCAGCTGTTTCTACGTGATCGTTCCATTCTTTATGGCTTTTCTTCATGATTTTTGCGATATCGGCACACTGTTGCATAATAATTTCATTCCGCATTCTGTCTAATTTCGTTTTTCCTTTAATGGTTCTAAATGTGTTACATTTTGAGGTTGATAGAATTCATATGGCATTTTTATGTCGCCTTCATAAGATGGTGTTGGCCTGAATATCGTTTTACATATTTTGACCATGATGTCAACGGATATATATCTATTCCTCCAGATCATGTCTCAGAGATTCCTAACCTATGGGTTGCGACCCAAAATACAGTCGATTGATATATTTATAGGATCACAAAATATTTTCAACAAAATAATCAATGGCAGCGTTTGGATGCTCCAAGCAACGTTATCGTACATTCTGCACTACAAGCTACATTGCCTTGCTATTATGTTGCTTGTCGGATTGCAAAGCAGAAAAACCTTCATACCACTGGAGAAAGTCTTATAAAACCAGCTGCTGTTGATATGGTGCGGAGATAAAATTGTGAAAGAAGTGTAACAGATTCCCCTGCCAATTATTCCAATTCATGCGCGCATTATATTTATATCGAAATATTTTAAACTAATTACAGCTATACAAATATACGGTATATTTGGTATTCAGTTTGATGAATCGACTGGTATAAGCAACTCGCTCAGCTCATGGTTTATGTAAGATATCCAGCTGTAAAAGATATGGAAGAAGACCAAGGAGAAATGCGTGAAGAAACTTTAAGATGCAGCCTTTTTAATACATTACCTAGATTTGATGAGCTTTCAAACCTTATTTAAAGCCAAGGTTTACAATAACAGAATTTAATGTTGTTACTAATATAGGTAGTATATTTTGTATTAATAAAGTTGATGTAATTGTTGTTTGTGTATGTTATTTAATTTATTTTCTTCTTGGGTATGGCATCGAAAACCATTACCCTAATCTCAACTCAAAAAGGTTAAGAAACCCTGTTCTAAGTTAGCCTATTATTCAGCCTCTGTTCCATGTCCGTCGTTTTACTTCTCCATAATTGTTCCTGTCACTTGTACCTAATATTGCAGTATACTTAATCTGCATTTATAATTTTATTTACCACAGAAACAAGAAAATACTAACTAGTAGTTATTCATAACGAAACGTAGTTATTATAATTTGTTAAACAATACGGTTTGCCCACTTAATCAACTAGAGGAACTGTTCATCAATATGTACCAGCCGAACCGATTTATGAATTACCGGTTTACGCGTACCCGCATTCTGTTATCTCTGACGATAGAACAAGGTTAAACAGTATGAAATTTGAATAAAACCTATTTGTTGTTATTGCGAATATAGCAAAGATTTTAAATAAGTAGTTAACACTTTTGATTCGAACTGTGTTCAATCTATGGCAAATTGTCTACAGATTTTAAAAACGTCAGAATTAGCAATTCAATTATATCACGGATAAGCTCATTTGTCTGGAATTTCCGATATTATCAAATAATTGGAAACGGTAAATTTGCTTTTTACGTTGGTCAAAGAAGTTAATTCTCGTTTAAATACATATATAAAAGCAATATTTAAACAAATTATCGGTAAAATTATCGATTTAATTTAAAAATTCTGTAAACTAGCAACTTTCATATTGACTAAAATTATTTTATTATAACTTGAAAAACACACTTATTCAAATATGTACAAAATTGCTAGGAAGTTTAGAAGTGTACATGTTTGTTATATGTGTTATTATAACCCTGATGGCCAATTAGGTAATGCACGTCATCGAAATATTTCGTGACGTCACGACTTGTATGTCTCCATAAAGATTCGAGGACGATTTGTAATGTACCAAACCAAACGTAAACACGTCTGTCAAAACTTTACTTAAGTAGAATATAAACGTGTCCCAAAGTGTTATCAACGTTACAAAAATTATGTTATGAAATACTACTCGATTTCTTTATTATTCATCAAAATCTATAGACTTTATGATTATATTTGGTTGTCTAATTTTACTAAAGTAAAATAGTAATTTGGCCAGTTGCAGTATTCAGTAATTACATGTTCTATTTTTTATCGTGAAGTATTGGTAATGGCGATCATTGATCACGTTATCAACGACGTACGTTACTTGATTCACCAAGACGACTTTATAAGCTACAATAACTAATTGATTTCGACTTAAAAAAATTATACTTATAAGCGTAAATTTTTTTTTGATGCCCGACTTTAATTTCGACATACAAAATGTAAGTGTACTATTTGCTAAAACTGGTAGTAGCTAGTAGATAGCGCTTTCCGAAAAACTACACAAATATGTTTATATAATATAATAGTTTAAACGCAGTAGACAGTTATTTACAAATTGTATTGCATTGTGTAGAATGCGTATAATGATCCCCACACCCGGTTGTCGCGTGCCAAATTAATCACACAGTAGATAACCGCATTGTTACCCCTTGTTCAGGCGAACGCAAGCACCCAATTACCTAGAGCGACACCGTAGGCCGCCGAGCAGGCATCGAGTCGGGAGTTGAACTCCCGACATTCCGCACCGGGGCCCAGTGCTCTAACCACTGGTCCACACTGGAGTAAAATATGTATAGGTACCTACAGTAATTAATAAAACAAAGCAACAATAACATCAGCAGTTTGAAATTATTAATATTGTTTGGATTCGTTAAAGGCTACTAAAATGACTCCAAATAAGCTAAAATTAGCATTTTCTGTTGTTGCCACCTTAACTACGTGAATCTTTCAGCATGCGGATTTTTAGCTAGTAGATAACCTAACCAAGATTAAAATTCGGTGCAAACGTATCGAAAAAAGCATAAACATTTATGTTATACAATTCCCAAAAATTGTGCATAAATTCGCTAAAATAAATCTATGTTTACGATATATGTAATGTTAATTAACTGAAATGTTTTCGCCTTATCACAGACTACCATCCTTGCATAACATAATCAATAACCCCAATGTTAAGATTTATCTAATATTTTTCACAATCAAAACAATGTCAAAGTTCAATTTATTGTGAGGTATACTACACGTATTGTCTTTTCACTGGTTGCAGTTTGCTATGCAGCGTTCAGGCAGACGGTCATAAGACCCGGGACGAACGAGGATACGAATATAATGATTTTTCCACGTAAAAATTTACATTTACTTTTTGATTGCCAGATCGGTTTGGGATCGCCTTAATTAATATTAATTTCTAGGAGGTCCTACAATAAACAATTAGCAAATTTGTAAAGTAACTTTTACTTAAAATACTTTCTTCTTCTAGGTATAATAAATACAGAAATATGAACGAGTGCATAAGACTAAATAGAGGCAATTAAAAATAATACTCCATAAAACGTTGATCGGAAAATTTTAACTACTCTGTAATTTAATATTTTACTACTCATCTTGACTGCTTTTTAATTCAGGTGAATGACTAATATCTCACTAAAACTTTACGTATGGTTATAAAGTCGCCAATTAGCTTTAAAAGTTGAAATTAGTTAAATTAATTATCATATGTATGATAACAATTTTATTAGTGGCTCTTACTAAATAAACGACTAAAATAATTACTATAGGTATATAGTTGTAATAAACATACAACCGATTAATAGTACAATTTATTATACAGAATGATTCTAAACATGTGTGAAACATTTTACCAACGTATAACTGACCAAAAGTGGACAAGAGACAAAGAAGTTATTTACATTTGAGTGAATTAATGTTAAAATACTTCGAAGCCCCATATCTCCGTAATGGTACCGAATTTTAAAATGTAAATCATGTACTCTTCTTCTTCTTCTTCTACAATCGAAATACCTATACAGAGAAACTTATTGAAAACCTGTGCATCAATCCTACGCGTAGATCTTTTATAATTAATAAATCTAATTAATTTATTTTTCATGTGTACGAAAAAAATAAATCACGGTAAAATTCTTAGATACATTTAGGTAAATAATGTCATACAAAAATCGGCCTCCTAATCCTCTTCATGGCTATACTTATAAAAAAATGTTTTTCTTGTGTTAAATTTATTTATAACATTCTGTGGTATTTTAGCACATTTACAGCCATTTTAAATATTCCTATAAACAAACGAAATTTAGTGAAATATTTAATAAATTAGTGTGTTGGTAGATTAGTGGACAGCGCCTCAACTTTTCCTCAGCGCTAAAATAGAAACACGGGGGTCGTACAGTTTAACGCCTAGTCCTCACAACATACAGTTTTTGGCATTAAGACCACATGGTTTCCAAAGTCGGATTAAGCAATTGTGTATGGTGGGTTGCAGCACAAGAATTTTATTAATGTGGTAGTGCTGGGGAATTAAACCTAAACCACATTCGATGCAGAGAAAGCGAGCTTATATATACATATATAATATGTAATTATAAATTTTTTTTGCTACTTTCTCGATTTTAAAGCTCTAATACATTAGTGCTACTCCAAGGTATGCTAGAGTCGACCTACATGATTCAATAATTCTTTCAAGTACCTACCTAAATGTTCCTGAGATTCTACGGGAGTTTCGTAGATGTCGCTTTTAACTTTACCCCACAAAAAGAAATCTAGAAGGCAAACCCGGACTACGTAGATGAATTGCACGTCTTACAATTAATCTGTTATGGAAAGTTTTATGTTGGTAATTTCTTACAATTCTATGGAAGTGGGCAGGAGCTCCGTCATTTTGAAACCACATAGATACATTGTCTAACATAAAGAGAGAATGACTTCTAAAAGTTGAGGCAAATCAGTTTCTGAAAAATGTAAATACATTTCCCCATTTAAACTGTCCTCAAAGAAGTGGGGACCAACGATAAAGCTGTCAATGATACCGCAACACATATTTAAATTAACAATTATTTGAAAGTGTGTTTGCCGAAGCCAATGTGGGTTATCTTCCGAAGAAACGGCAATTGTGTCTATTTATACACCCATTGTTACTAAACGTCACTTCGTCAAAAAATAGAATATTTCTTTAAAACAGTGACTCAGCAGCAACTTCGTTCCTTAAAAATGATGAAAGGATGAAACCAGTTTGCTTTTAAAATGTTAAATACTCCACTTTGGCTAAAGCCAGCAGTTCTTGCAACTGCTTCTTGGCTTTAATGGGGATTACCAGTTACTTGTTCGATTACTGCCCCTTCAGCTTCTATAGTTGTGACATGTCACTGTCTCACCTTTGGCTTGGAAGATTTGCCGTAAATTTCTTTCCAAACGCCTAGACGCATTACGTGATGGAAAGGGTCTTTTTGCATATCGGCGTACTGTATATTTAAGGTTGGCATAATTCATTGCCGTATATACAATTTAGAAGAAATATACATACAAATAACCCACGGCTTCCTGCCAATCATAATTAAGTTTGTACATTGCAAAGCGAAAATTTAGCAGTGATAATTATAGGGACAGGAAAATATGCCTTTCTGGACAAACCTTTTTAAATGGTACAATAGAATTTTCAAAATTTAACAGAGTATAAGATATACTTGTTGGTGGTTTCGTTGTGAAAACCATAAACGACATAAAATAAAACTCGTATGCTATTGAAAATTCGTTGCAAGGGATGTAAAGTGTAAGTGTCGGTGTAAAACAAACCGCAATGCAGTAACTGTAAAACCAAATGTGAGAGAGCAATGAGCAAATATCCCGACTGCACTAGCTATAAAGTATATTACTAATTCAAAGCTCTAAATACAGTGCCAGGAAACGGCCGACAGTCTAGACACACCGCTTTATATGGCCCTGCACTAACCTCCTTCGAAATTAAACTAAATAAAAAAATTAAACAACCAAACGGGCCAATCAATTCAATAAAATCGAGGTAAAGAACGCGTTTGCAAGACGGTTCAATTTTCCCGCTTCCTTTGGGGCTCGTCTTTCAGGGGTATGCGAAAATAATGAAGACATTTTTATTTTACAAAGCCGCGTCTAAATTTCTAACGTTGTTTCCCTCAGCATTTCAATCCCGATGTAAACAACCCTCCCTAAGAACTCTAAAAGATCCATTTATTTTCTTTCATTTGAAGCTTGGCATGTTAGGGGCTGAAGTCGGCTTAAATTTCACTCTTTTCAGCGTTCTTCTTATTTATTGATTAGGATATACGGAAGTTATTAACTTGTACGTTCGCTCCTTTTTAAATCTAATGGGCCTAAATTGTAAACCATCGGACTTCAGCTAAACAAAACTCGACATATTATTATTCACTACGATCGGGGTGGTTGATCGAAACGAATCCGCGGAAGGGCTTTAATTGGATTGCCCCGAAACATAAGTGTTTATTGGTAGTTCTTGGTCTGGAACAGTATATCTCGAGTAAATCCTTATATATCTCCGAAATGGCCCCAAATATCAATCGGCTTAATCTAGTATGTTGGCACAATTGGATTTGCGGACCACCCGCGGCTGAATTTACAAGCCTGTCCTCTCATAAATCCTCTCTGATTGGATGTTATGGCCGCATTACCAACATTACATGACCAAAATGTATAAAGTTACAGATCGTTGCTCGCACTATGCTATTTGTCTGACAATTTTTCATTCTTGATGGGAAGTTTTGGCAATACTGTTCCTATTTTTGAATCAGTTTTATTAAATTATCTACTTTATGCTTGGGTCTTGTGATGCGAAACAAACGTGAAATTAATATCATTATATGAAGACTCTAAAATAATAACGGATATTCAAAAAAAAAGGGGGCGTCACGTAGACCATGGGCGAATTTTGTTAATATGAACGCATATCGTAAATACAGTAATTACGATTATCGGTAGTGACGATTCTGTTGATTGACCACTAACTATTAACATATTTTTGGCAAGCGATAATTAATATTTAGAGTGATTTCGTTACTATTTGTGATTTTTTTGCAACCACACAAAGCAGTTTTTCAAAGTAATACGCGAGAATTTTTGTCAGATATTTGTGTTTTGTAATAGCCAATGTCAAATTACATTAATAAGCTCCAACATACTTTCACGTTAACAAAATTGGCAATCTATTTGCTTAGAAACAAAAACAAATGGAAAATTTAAAAATTATTTTAACGATATATAATATATCGAAATCAATTTGTTAATTGTTGCGTGTTTTACTTCATCTACCTTCCGTATCATTTCAATCTATCTCAACATTTTCATTTGTTAAACTCTGCGCCTTAGGCCTGTATGACACGGCACAGAATTTTGTACAAAATTTTGTTCAAAGTGTTTTTACAAAATTCTGTAGCTCGTTCTCGTCTACAGAATTTTGTTCAAAAACAACGTCAAATCGATGCGCAAACGAGGGCTATCTAGTGTTCATCAATGACCACAGAGGACAAACACGTAACTGTTTTACCACGTGTACCATCTAAAATATCTTAACGCTGGCCATTCTACACAAACTTAATATAACTAATAAACAAAAAAAATCTTCCCGAAGACGCAAAAATAATGCAAGCCACGAAAAGATAAACAACATTCGAGGTTATGTAAACAGAAATAAACAAATATTATTAAACTTTGATAGATTTCTACCTTATCTACAGTAACATGATCATTTTGACAGTTTTCTCACATATGTCAACGTACTTTGCAACTATTTGCGCATGCTCATAGACAGAAGTTTGTACAAAAATTTGTAGACATTTCTATACCGTGGAATTTTGTATAAAATTTTGAACAAAATCTTGAACAACAGTTTGTACAAAATTCTGTGCCTTGTTATACAGGCCTTAAAATCGTCCAGTGCACAAGGCGTAAGTTTGGACCAGTACATATTTAGATCCGAGGAAGGAAATTGGGTTATGCACTAAGTGGATGTATTTGGGGATTGCTAAATGATTCGGGATTTGTATAATAAAACCAATTTTTAATGATTTTCTGTTAATATTCTGTTAGGTATCCCAAAACAACACATCTTTAGGTAATTAGATATAAGGTAAGCTCATAACTGAAATTTTGATAGAACTTACTTATTTTTTCTTAAAATTATGATAGATACTAATAATTAATTATAATAATTATTTCAATTACAGGATCTGTATATTAAATCCTAACCGAATTAACCGTTATAAAAATACAATAAGCAATAACCACTAACAATCAATTATTGGAGATCATTAGAGCTAGCTGAAGGGCATTCACTCTAAAACTGGCTACTATTCTGTAATTTGTAACTAGTAAATATATTATAAATAGTATTTTAACTCCTTAAAGGTGTGTAATCGCATAATTGTTATAGTTTATGACATTTTATATATACATTTTTTATATATGACATTCGTTTAAGAAAATAATATTTAAGCGCTATCATATACACAGACCAACTTCCTTAAGACCAGCTACGAGGTACCGGATATAATAAACATTTTGCAACATAATACAACACGCAAAAAATAATGTATTCTTAGCTTGTATCAATATTTACCAGAAACTAAAGAAATTAATATTCAAATAAGGACAAGTTTTAGGAATTTTTCGGTATTATGTAGCCTCAATTTACTCCGGTATTTATGTGCTTCATAGCGAACTCAACACGTTTTACAAAGCCCTTTAGATAATCATTAACTTTATGTAGTATTTCTGGTATGGATACTAGACAGATTGCTTTTTTAATGAAATGACAAAACGATCTCCGACTTATTTAGAAATGGGGCGAAAACGTGTATCTATTTATGAAATTTTTACAAGGTAACGATTATTTTAAGATTTTAAAAGCTAAAATATATTTTTGCTGATACTAATGGTATTTTAAGTTGCTGTACTGTAAACTGATTTTATAAATATTCCGACTATAACAAGTAAAGATTTGCAATCCCAAAGGCTTCGTGTTAACCCATTCAGACTGTATTTCATTCTTTCAAATACTCTATCTAACAAAGCGTAGACCGCGTTCCACGGGTTCAGCCATATATAATATTTACTTATTAGTTTAAAGGTTTGTTGCTATCTTCAGATTACTTATGAGTCGTGAAATGTATCAGATTAGAAGTAATTATTTGAAGAAAGGGAAAGTATACATACGAATTTTCAAATCGTTGCAATTATTTATCACATTTAACTAATTTGTAAATTAAATTAGGGCATTAAAAGGGACACCCTGATTCACAAACAGTTTTTTATTTGTTTCGCACGTGATATAGTACATTAAGTGCAGAAAGATAATTGAATGACCACATGTTAGCAAGTGTATTACATTCCCTAAGCGGCCTTAATCGAGCGGCAAGTCGCCCCGAGAGACAAGGGGTTGCTCTCCCCTGAAACTATCCTACGCGCCTTTACCGAAATAACAATAATTGCTACTCGTGCACATGTTGAGGGATGCCAGCTTGCTTATGTATGTGTTGTTTTGAAAGAATTAAACAGCCTTAGAAAGGTGCCAAATACTGTACTGAGCAATAAGTACATTTTTTAAATCTCTCAGCGTGGTTATTTGATATATCGTCTAATGATATTGTATACGACACCATTTCATTTAAATTCTTGAAGTATTTTTTTGAACGCAATGCTGCTAAAGGCTCAAATTTGAAGACACATTGTCCTAAAATTGTAACCAAATGTTACTTTTAATTTGTTATATCAACTGAAATAATAGCTATTTTTTTCATTGATTGAACACTGCATTCAATTCTTATTCTACCCGGGGACAACATTTCATAACTTTTCCCCTAAATTAACCATTCCGTCAAATAGTTGCTTAGAGTAGCATTTAAAGTACAGCGTCAAATGAAATTTGTATTTTGGTGATATTCAATGTTCAAAAACTAAGTATGAGGTTTGCAAGTTTAATTCCCGAACTGCCACAATTTAAAAAATAACCGAATTTTACGAACATGAAATATGTTGGTATTTATTCCTACCAATACTTTACTCTAATACACTTATTGCAACGCTCCAAAAGTTTTTGAAAACAATCGGCAAAGGCATCCGAAGAAACTGCGTTCAATTCGGTGATTACATTATTTTAATATGTCCTACGTTCTGAAATTGTCCGTCTGCTGGTGCCAAGAAAGGGCGAAGAAAGCGGGTGATTGATCTTAGCAACTCTGTATTTAATGAGAAAAGACTTTAAAATCAGTGCAGAATGGGCAGAGGCACCTTGTCATGTAACACGAATCAACCTCCCTTTTCTAGAAATTGCGGTCACTCAAGAAATGTGCTGAAATAATCCCTTCGTCACTTCTGTTTTTTCTAATTCGACTGCTCAGACTGTGGGGCACAAATCCATTCTGCTTCTCAGATCTTCATTTAAAATTGTCAAATCGTCTGTTTATTGATGTTCAACTCATCTGCCATTATTCGAAGAGCAATTCGGGAATCTCTTGCCATAATTTCAATCTGCATTTCAAGAAATGGACGGACACTCGGTTCTATCGTCACGTTGAACATTTTCATATCGATTTTGGAAACAGTTAAACCATTGAAGCACACTGGTAAAATTTAAGGTACACAATTTTCAACATTTCATAAGTTTCCGTTAGATGTTTCTATAATTTACAATTTAATACTTACTCACCCAGCTGTTCAATATTTGCTTGACCACCCTCTACTGATAAAACTGTGAACTATTATATGTTGCTTTACTTTTGGTTTAACTTCACGTGACTCTAATGCTACAGAGTCAAGCTGGGAATTAAATTCTCAAACCTCCTGCATTCATTCCATATTATACATAGGTACCTAGTTAGAAAGAGAATTCAAAGTTTAAGCGCTATTCACTAAAAAAGATTCGATATAAAATAACCAAATTATGAAACTTTTGAAAGTTATAAACGGGAAAAATATAGACTTGTTATACATTATGAAGCTATAGAAAAATTCAGAATCTACTCAGCGTAATAAATGAGAAATAGTATACTAAAAGAAGTATCTGGTGGTTAAAGAAAAAATGGAAATGAAAACAGAAAACATTGGAAATGTCAACCACTACGGCCAAAGGTTCACCTATTCAAACAAACATTTTGTCCAACAATAAATAAAAAATTAATAGCAAACTTTTACTTGCGGATTCGGAAAAGTAGTAACGTGGGAATTTTACAAGGGCTTTATCTAGAATAGTGGTATTAAAATGTTTCATTCAGTTAAACCTCTGTTATGCTCTAGAACAGTGTTTCTCAAAGTATGGCACACGTACCCCGGGTGTACAGGGTGGGCAAATTTCGATGTTTGTATAGGGTAACTCGGTAATTATAGGAGATACAAAAAAATGGAAGGCACGTTCTCGATCTCTTTTTTTGAGACAAATTCACTGGTGGGAACAAAAATTTGCTATCGTCTTTTGTTTTCGAGTTATAAACAAAAGTTCGATTTTTCGACTTTTAGACACATGTGAATATCGTGGTTGTTTGTAAAGTTAGGAGAAAATAACTTTTACATTCTCAAGGCACTTTTTTCTGTATAATCCAGTGGCGTCGAGAAAATTTGAAAAAAAAAAGTTTAATGTCGAGTTATGGCCTAAAGTTGTATTTTTTCAAATGGGAATCATAGTTGGCTATGGTTTAGTTAAAACGGATTTTTTTTTCTCTTTCTAACTATGTATCGTATGTCGGGTAACTTTTGATGTGTAAGTCTTTAATAGCGAACATAATATTTTACTAGATTACTTTTTGCGTTTTTTTATATTTTACCAAGTAGGCGGGTGTCATCTATGATGGTAAACGGAAGTTTGCCACCGTACCACCCAGATTTAAACCCAATAGAACTGGTATGGGCTTCGCTTAAACAGTATGTGGGACAACGTAATGTGAATTTTAATTTTAAAGAAGTGGAAAAACTGTGCAGTGACTTTTTTGAACAATTTTCACCAGAGGACTGGAAAGTCCGATGCGAACACGCCAAAAAATTTGAAAATCAATTTATGGCACAAGAGCCCGCCTTAGATTTAATTGTAGACAATTTAATTATAAATTAGGTGAAGATGATAGCAAAACGGAAACTGATTTTGAAAGTGATAGTTCAGACGGAAGTTTATCAGGAATGGAATATTTAAATTAATATTTTTTTATTCTTATATATTCATATAACTGCTGAGGATTACAAATTTTACTGAGAATACGGAGTAATCGGAAACACAAATTTAAGAAGCATACAACAACAGAACTGCATTCCATCTGCATAATCCGGAAGTATTGGGTAGTTGTTAAACCAGCCAACAACTAAATAACTACCTGCCCATATTAGAAACTACATTTAAAGGTATTTATTTTAAAAATATGCATTCTTCTAATTTTGAACAGGGCTTCCGAAAACATTTTGAAAATAATATGAAAGTTCTTTTATTGCAATTTTTTATGTATTTTTTATTAATTCAACTCATTTCTCCTTTTCTTTTGTGTACATTTATTTAAAGCTTGTAAATTGTAATAGTAAACGGATTTGGAATTGGAAAGTCATTGGACATTTCTTAGAAACGTCTTAAATGTAGGTCAAACTAAAGTTCCTTTAAAATTAGACATAACTTTATGAGCACTTAATGGCTCATTAGCACTTGCAATCTTAATAATGCTTAGAAACATCTTTCACACTTTACATAAAAACGCAAGTTAACTTTTGCGGCTGAATGTACTGGCAGTGTGACGTATGTACTTCGTCTCTGTCACTCATTCAACATCTTTGTTTATCTTGTGCGCAGTTGAGCCGCAACGCTATTTGCAGTCTACTGTACAACACTCTCCCCTACTGTTTCCGTACCATACCAATATGCACGAGTTTGCTCTTTATGTGATAGGCGCGTTCCGGTTCAGTTTTTGTTAGTGCGAGGTTTGGGGAACCCAAATCTTAAGACACCTAGA
>JABXWE010003431.1:0-34954 GCA_014611495.1 Limonius californicus | reverse complement strand
AGAAATTTTGAGTTTGTATAAAAGTCTCATATTTGGAGGTTAGATTTTATTTATTGCTTATTATTCTGTTATTAACAGATTTGGATAATGTTTATGTTTATATTTGAGTTTAATGAAGGTTTAGTTAATTGTTTTAGTGGATGAGAAGTTCAATTATAGATTTTTAGTAAAATTTGAATTTGAAAGGACATGTTTATTTTTGTTACAAATGTTTATAAATGTGATACCATTAGATTACTAATTTTTCGTAGATTAAGTTTTTGAAGTTAGTTTTTTGAAATATTCGTTTATTTAGGCTGTAGGAGTAGTTTTTAATTTAATTGATAAGAAATCTGGGAAGGGATGATAAAATTCTAGTTTGCTATTGGTGCATTCTCAAATTTGAGACAGGAGTTTGGCATTTTATTGAAATTTAGTCTTGTTTCAGCTCTTCTTAGGGGAAGACGTATTCTAGTGTTGCTCTGATAATAAAATTAAGGCCATTTGGGTCGAAATTTGAATATTATTGGGCGGAGTCGTTTTAGTTTATCCTGTAATATGTGAGATTAAGTGTTAGAATTTTGTTGTTGTACACAAATAGTTATTTGGTTCAATTCAAACTTGTGTTAAGTTATTTTTCGATTACAATAAAACTTACCTGGTGTTTTTAAGTTGGAGTTTGTGTTTAATTATCTTCGATTTTCTTACAAAGTGAATTATTTAATTAAAGTTGAAAGTGTGTTTCTTAAGTAAGAAATTAAGAAAATTTATTTCTTACCTGTTCTACATTACAAGTTTCCTGATACTTTTGAAGTATTATAACTTCAATTTCAACACATTTTGGGTGGAGACAATGATCCTGCATCTTTACTAACAACTGCATAACCGATAAGCGACGCAGATTTCTACATCGAGGTCAAATTTCTACAGATGTTTAGAAGATATTGGAACTACTTTGCGGTATAGTACATGAGAGATAATTTTTGCAGGTATTTTTTAATGTAATTTATATTTGTATGTAACTATCATGTTGGGGAAACCACGTTATTAACATAATGTGAACCCTGAGATGTCTCATAAAAATTTTCGTATTTAGATTAAACTTAAGTTTAGGAGCAAATATTGGAAATTTGTAATTGTTTTATAGACAATTAATTTTAATTTTAGTAACTATACACAACATATAAATATGGTCGCTACCAACGTGGGGCGATAATATAATAATATTATTTCATTAATAACTATTCATAGCATATATTTTTGACCCTAGCCAACGTGGGGCAATTACAACTTGTTACATTATATAAAAAGTTTGTAAATTTAAAATAAAATTATAACTATTAGTGGGATATACATAACAATATACAGAAAATGGTTAAATAGAATAAAAATTATTTATGGAATTTAATAAAAAATTTTAAATATCTATGCGATTCTTTCAAATACATCTTCCTTCCATTTGTACACTACTAATTTCCAATCGGCTCTATGACATGTATATTTAAATATATTAATAAATACCTTAATTTAAAATATTTTACAATTTAAGGAATAAAAATATTCGGATCCTAAACTTCACTGATCGATATCAAAGAAACGTGCATTTCCGTGTTAAAAACACCTTATCTCAAAGACGTTTCGTCTAGTGTTATGAGAGACATCTTCTGTCATGTAGTGGTTTTTAGCAGAAGCCATGACAGTATTACAGTCCAGAATGAATTCTTTGTAACAGTGGACGACGATTTTTAAGGTGGTTAATTCACAATAGACATCTAGAACTCCTAAATATCTTTTTAAATAGAATAATCTTTGCGATCTTGTTAATTTTATTCACTAATGTCAAACAATGTTTTTTTCTGATTGAAAATGCCTTAAGATATTATTAAATAATATCTAATTCATATATGACGAAGTAATATCTAAGATCTTGCTAATACAGATATTTAAAGATAGTGGATAGAGCACTGCGCTCCGCGGCAGAAGATCGACAGTTCAAGTTCCCAACTGGATGCTTGGCGGAGGGCCTACCCAGTCGCTTTAAATAATTGGGTATCTGCGTCAGAATGAACAAGGGGTAATAATGCAGTTGTTTAGTGCGCGATGCTCACCACATCACCATGAGTCATAAACGGGGTGTGAGAGCAAGGATACGGAAGTTTTGACCATCCACCATACAGGATAAACTCATTCGTGGTTGTAAAGTCTCACCAAATAGAGATTAAATAAATAATAATAGTCTAAGAAACATTATGGAGTAACAAATACTGCATTGGGCATAGTTGGTTTAATAAAAATATACTTAACTTATTTCAAATGAATAAGCGTTATTTTTAAGTAACAACAATACGAATTCTGAAGCGTATTTATCTTTGATATTTAATCATACAATTAAAATTTTTATTTTATCACTTGAAAGCAGAATGGTATTCCATGCAAAAGATTAATAGATTATAAATCCACAATGTTATATTTTTTAAACATGTGGTATGTAATGTGTCGACTATCAGTTCCTGGTGATTACTTTGTGGCTGACAAATATCCGCCTTTAGTCAACGATAATTATACATCATCGTATAATGATTAAAACGGTTTTTACAGTTACACTTAAATAAATCATGTTTTTACGCATATTAATATCTATATTATACATATATTTTCAGTACCCTACACTATTATTCATACGAGGAACCAGATCGTTTTCACTATGTGGTCTGTAACGAAAATTGCCGAATCATCTCTGTATTTTGATCTAGCCCTAACACAGTCTTTATGGACCTTAAATCTATAAACTTTCCCTATACTAAACATATGTTATCACACTGTTTTATATAATCGTGTCTTTTTAATCCCATCATTTTACACAGCAGGAAATTCATTTGCCTCTCTTCCTCGTATCAAATTATGCAGGCACTACACTTTACAACTAGAATATTTTATTAGCAATAACTCGGCTGGTAACAACCCTTGCTCGTTGAATGCAGACAATATAGCGTTACATAATAATAAAATAACTGTGCGCACGTATTGTGTTGTTTTTCTGTTTATAGCCCCAATAAAATCCCTAACATTTCATTCTTTAACTTTGTAGCACTTAAAATACACATAAAACCAGACCCCAGTAGATCAATTCGTCCAGTGGTTACATATATGAAATAGAATTCCAGGACAGTTTGCTGCTATTTCGTTGCTATATATTTTCTAGCAGGACGTTTAGAAAAATACGAGGGTTATTTGAAATGTTCTTGGAATAAAACAGAGAAACAATTTAGATTGTAGTGAAATTATTTGTAATTTACAATATAATCTTCCTTAAAAAGAATGTACTTGAAGCTATGATGCAACAAAAGCATTATACTATGACACAAAGCCTACTGAATATTCTACAACAGCTTTTCCAACCTCATTACATGACAAGATACTTTTTCGCTCGGGAATGTTGTCAAAACTGGGAATAGGCGGAAGTCAAGGAGGAACATAAGAGGAACTAGATGGACACTGCAGCAAATCGTACTTCTATTCGTTATGTTTTGCGATGGAAACGACACTTGTATGGGGACGTATAATGTCTTGATGAAAAAAGACTCTTCGTTGCTTAACCAGATGTTTTTCACTAGTATTTTATCAATTTGGTTTAGAATGTTAGCGTAGTATTTTGACGTTAATATTGAGCCTTTTGACTTGGTAATTTATCAGCAGTATTCATGAGACTTACAAGATGTTTGCGGCGAAGAATAGCCATATTTCTGTTGATTTGATTCGTTTTTATAATTTGGGGTGTTGTTTATACAGGGTTGCTCATTAGTGCGTCAAACTCCAATATTGGCATTACTAAAATGATTTAGAAATTTTTATGTTTTTTTATGTGGTGTAGTGCCAAAATGCGCATATTCTAAATATATTTTTAAATACACAGGGTTACGGTCTATAGCAGAGCATCTTCAAGGTATTATTTTTTAAATAGAACACCCGATATATTTTTGCATTTTTAAATTCGGCGTAAAATTATCTATCCAACGATCTCATGTTTTTGATTTTGGGTGAGGCGTTGCTGAGTTTATTTTAAAAATTTGAAAATTTTGATCGGCTCATGGTTTAACAAATTAATTCGATGCGTGTGTATTACTTTTAATTAAGGATACATATTTAGCAGTTATGCAGCCAAGTGATATACTAGAACCACAGAACCACCAAACATTAATTTTATTATACAAGGCGTTTTTTACACCAGTGCAAATTTAATTTATTTCAAATAAAATTTCCTCAATTTTTTCAAATGGAACACTGTATATTATTATATTTTGGAATTGGCATGTTAATTCTCCACAATTTGTATGCATATTGTCCTATACCTAAAGTCGATATTTACAGGGATATTTTTACTATTTCATTACAAACCGTTAAATTATTAAACTTTTTGTTTCTTTCTATTTCGACACCACGTGAGTAGGGATTGGAAATGGAAAGAGCAACTCCTAACTTTTCCAAAAAGTTTTACCCACTGACGAGTCCACCTTTGCCCAAAGTGATAGCCCAAACCAACATCATAAATACTCATCATTATGCAATAGAAAACCCAAGAATTGTAAGTTAAAGGACAACAATGGACTGTAAATATTTGGGAACATATTGTAAGCGATTTTGTGATTAGGTCTCATTTTTAATAGACATCTGGTGCTAATATTTGATTTTCTTGCAAAACAATTTGCCTCCTGCAAAATGTCACTCCAAATGTAATGGTAAATTTGTCGTTACAGCACGACAGTTTCTCGAATTAAGAATTCGGGAACAGGTGTATAGGTTGCGGCTGTCCCATCAATTGGCCACCTAGATCGCCAGACTTGACAAAAATGGATTTATTTCTCTATGGGAACATGTGAAACATATTGTGTACCAGATTCCTGCAATTAATGCCGAATATATGGAGCAATATTGGTGCAATTTCAGTTGAGTCGCTATAAAACCACTCGTATGTATATTTTGAAAAGACTGTATTGAATAGAACGGAGGTCATATTAAACATTTGTTATGGATAAATACTTGAATTGAAATAAACTCGATTTTCTACCTATGTTATTAATAATAAATGTCGTCACTTTATGTCAAAATCATGGCTCTTAAATTAAATAGAAACAAGAAATTTAACAGTTTCTAATGAAAAAGTAAAAATACCTCGGAAAATATCGATTTTAGGTATAGGGCAATCTTCATAAAAATTGTGGAGAATTAAAGAGCCATTTCAAAAATATAATGATATTTCTTCCATTTGACAAAATTGAGAAAATGCTCATTGAAGTAAATTAAATTTGCACTGATGTAACAAATACCATGTATAATAAAATTAATTGTTGGTTGTTGGTTCTGTCATTTTGGTACATCATTCGGCTACATAACTACTACATATGTATTCTTAATAAATTGTAATATTTACGAACCGAATTAATTTGTTTAACCTTGCACCGACAAAAATTTTCACATTTTTGAGTTAAACTCTGCAACACCTCATCCAAAATCTAAAAACAGAAGATCATTGGATGGATAATTTTACGCTGAATTCAATAATTTACAAAAATATTACTTTGAATATGCTTCGTTGTAGCTAATCACCCTGTATATTTAAAATAATATTTAAATATGCTCATTTTGCGACTACATCAGTTACAAAAAAGAAAACATTTCTATTCACTTTAATAATGCCGATATTGGACTTTGACGCATTAATGAGCAACCCTGTATATCGACGCACAAACTTAATTGTTTTCTTCTTAAAGCTTTTCACACAGTTATCAGATGTTAACTTTTGATTTCATTTTTGATAAATTGTTAGTAAATATTGCACCTATCTGGCTGTCAGCTTTACCTAATTCTACATATATAATTATAGTGGATGGTTATCTAAGATCTCTACAGGCTTAACAATTTGGAAATTTGAGAATCTTGGAATGAGTGATCCTTCAAAACGGTGCCATGGATTTTGTTAACAATTTCTACTTTCACGTCCACCATTAAAATCAGTAACCCAGTTAAATAAAGTGGAAAATTAGACAGGGGATTCTCTTACAGTATTTTTCGTAAGGGTATGAATGAATTCCAGTTCTCAAATCAAATTTCTAATATTTACATATAGCACGAAATTCCATTTTAAATTATTTTTTAAGAAAATACACAAATACCTTTATTAAAAAACCTTATATAAACAATTACTTGTCAGAGTGACATGATATTTGTAGGTGGCATACCAATAATTGCAGAATTAATGTCATCTATTTTATTCTGTGAACACTTCAGAAGATACTCCTATATTTGACAGTTAATTTATTTGTCATGGTATCTATAGTCAGAAATCTAGACTTAATTTGCTTGTTTAATTAATTTCTGTGGACATATTTATTTTACATTTACCCAACACAATAAATTTATACGTATTTCAAAATCGCTGGTGACGAATAGTGTCCATTGATTCCCAGTATCCCTCGAAACAAAGCGTACATATTCACTCAGACAAGCATTTTCAAAAGTGCACTCACTGTTTCAGCATGGAACGCAAATTTTAGCTCTCTCGAGTTCAGCACTTGATGACTAATTCATTAACCAAATAAAAATAGCGAGTGCGGGTTATTTTCATGTGGGAATTTTTTGTGCCTGCTCCTCGTCAGCTATCATCAGTAGGTTGTAAAAATACACTTGCTACCGAAAAGTGTATTTCTTTCCACGGGGCTGTTCGTTTCAAGAGCCGCCAACCATTTGTCATTAGTCTTAAGACGACAGCTAGCACCTCCCCCTTCTTCAGTGTATCATCCATGTCCTCAAAAACTAAAAGAAAGAAATCCCTGAAAAATATCGTCAACAGTGCCTAGACAAACGAGGCGACTTAGCCAGGGACATGTCACCGATATGTCTGTCCGGTCGAAATTTATTTCTTAACGATCGTTGTTAAAAAGTTTTTGTAAAGTTTCGTTATTTTGTCCTTGTTTGCGTAATGGAGTTTGGGGTTGAACTGCAGAGTTTGCTAGTTCTCGCGCGACATCCTTGTGCTTGTTTTTGTCCTTAATGGTCTTACTTTACGTATTGTACTTGTACTTAAAGTCTTAGTAGAATTTGTTGTGAAAATCCTGCTTTAAACCGTTAAACCACATTAACGTTATGTCGTTACAACTATTGCGCGAATTAGTTACGCCGGATTAAGCTTTTGCCAATTTATTTTAAGCTTTCTTCTTAATTCCAACTAATTTAAGCAAATACGCGGCTTAAAACTGTCGCTACAAATTAAAATATGCTTACCGAACGTTTTATACAGGACCATATTCACTATTTTGTAATGAAATCGTACAAAAACGAACCAATCCTGAAAGCGAAAGATTTTGTCTTAAGTGAAAAAACGTTCTTGGCCTTTGAAGAATCAACAATAAACGCATATAAATGTAATTACGTACTCCCATCTCACATTAAAGTTATCTTAACCTAAAGCAATTCAATACAGAAACTAGAAGCGGACTATCGGATAAAATCCGTAAATTAATAAAGTTGGAAGGAGATGTTCCAGTGTTTATAGAAGAAGTTGACAGCTTGAGGCGAAAGTGCAACTCTAATACAGACCAACTACTCACAGATAATTATAGATTTAATAATTTAAAATAGAATATCTATCTATGTTCTAGCACAACTAAACCTAAGTTTATCTAAAATTTGTTGACGCAAACATTTTGATTTAATCTGTACTACTAATTAAGAACAATTATCGATTATGCAACTTTGATATGGAAACTAGAAAGTGAATATGCACTATGAACACAATTCGACAGATATAGAAAGAGATACTTTATCGGTTTACTTATTTTAGAACAAATTGACACACATGTAACAAATACTAATCAATGTAGCGCAGGTAGAGATAAACAATTTAATATAGCAAGTAGATAACATATCTAGATTCCATGACAATTTGGTGAATATAGATAGGCAAAAGTAGTAGCGGGAGTCTCATCTACAGTGGTGTGCCATAAGTTTTGTATAGGATTTAGATCTGGGTATTGTGCTGGCCAGTATATTCTTTTAACTTTATTGGTCGGCATCCAAGATTGAAAGATAAACGTTTTGCAAGAAAATAACTGTTTTCCACAGGCAGTATCTTCTCCTGTAGAACATCAATGTAATTAATTGCATTCATCGTGCCAGATACAACATGCAGTCTACCAACACCTTCAGCAGACATGTAGCCCCATATCATAACAGAGGTTGGATATTTAATTGTTGGCAGAACACATTGTCGTGAAAATTCTTGTAACATATGTTTCCAGCATGATTGTTAATGTTAAAGGTCGATTCATCACTAAATAATACCTTCTGCCATTGTTGTGGGGCCCAATGGCGATGATCCTTTGCCCATCTCAAACGGTGGAACCTTTGTTTTTCTGATAGGAGGGGTTTCTTCCGGGATTTCCAACCCGTAACTCCAGATTTGAGAGGTCTCTGTCTTACAGTAGAAGTGCATACACTTACATCAGTAGCTTCCAACCATATTTTGGTTGAATCTGTCGAATTTAGACTTCTGTCTGCCAGGCTCGTCCTCCGCAATATACTGTCATCTCTTTTTTGACGGCTACTGCAGGGTTTATTTTCAATTTTTCCCGTCTCAGAGTATATTTTAATCACTCTAACAACTGTGGATTGATTCCACTGCACTTTCATAGTTATTTCACGACTGGAAGCGCCTTGTTTATGATAAAAAATTATTATTTCATATCGTTTTTCATCCGACAATTTGAATGGTTTCTTTTCGGATGGCATTTTGCCGCTGTTCTTCTTCTTCGAGTGCTTTATCTATTACGAGACGTAGCGATCTTCTCCCTTATGCCTGTGTTACGCGTTTAGAGTGCGACAGCCATAGAGGACCGTCAGCTTAATGTGGGCTCCGAACCACGGGAAGTGTAAACACTTCTACTGCAGAGAAGATTTACGAGGCAGAATACCTCGTTGGTTTGCCATTGCCGTGCGAGGGAGAACGGTTGTTAAAAATCCGATGTTCCGGTACTGTAGTAGTAGTAGACCTAAAAATTTTAGTATAAATAGAGATTCAACTGATATACTTACTAACTTGTAAAATGTAACAACTCAGTATACACCAGGAAACATAAATTGACGGATTCAAATAAAGATACTTTGCTGATTTTACAACATATTCGACAGTTATAACAGCTCCGAGTAAAAGGTACAATTCAGTGTAGGCCAACTAGACATAGATGATTTGAAATAAAAATAGATTATCTCTGTAAGTTCTAGAACAACTTGAGGCACCTAGAAGGAGACATTTTGACAAAAATATGTACCTATGCTGCCCGCTAAGAATGAATTTTGACAATTTGATACAAAAATTGAAATATGAACACAGGAGAACAGTCATCGATTATCAGCGACAAAATAATATATTTATTTAAATAGAATTCGACATGTATATTATACACATGTCGAATTCAATTTTAATTATTATCTAGTTTTATTGACAACTATTGTATTACGTGATTTAAAAAAAGGTCGCCCACGATATTCCTTTCTTCTAAAAATAGACATGGCTGCCGCTTTGTGTAATTGTATTCGGATAGTACTTCTTACACCCCGAGTCCTCTAACATAGATTATAATTTTATATGTCTAGATGTTGGGATAACTTGACGGACATAGCACGTTTTCTATAACTCATTTATTTAAAAGAAGTAGATTTATACCATTTGGTGTGAAAACAAATGGAAATAAATCGTGTAGTCAACGACCTACAGGAAAGCGAACACAAATTGATTGAAGTGAATCATACGAATAGCTTCATATAAAAAGTAGAAAACGTAACTATATGTTGGCAATTTGAAATAAAAATTGGATCTATATATCTAGGTCCTAAAACAACTTTATGCATAAAATTAGACAATATCAGATGGAAGATTTTAACTTACAGACGATAACTAGTCGCAGGTAATTGGGCAGAAGTAAAAGAAAGCATTTATGTATATAAGACATCTAGATGTATGAAAGAGACACCACAGATTACATACCGTTTGAAACGCATTAATTACATAATAAGCAGAAACTTCATACCGCGAGAATTATTAAAGGTAGTTAACCCGACAAAGACGTTGTTTAGAGAATATCAGTGAAAATTGTTTTGGTGCTGCGAGCAATAGCATTGCAATAATAGTGTACAAGTAAACGTAATTTACTGACTTGCATCGAATACTGGTTTCATTTAAGCAAAAACAAACGAATTTGCGGTTTATGTATTTTTATAGGGTTCATTTTAACGTAGTAGTTAAGATAGGTGGATGCGATACGGAATTAATATAAAACTTATGTACACAGTAAGGCATAAGATAGTTTGACATAAACAGGAATGCAGTTATCGTCCCACTAGGGCAACTACACATAACCAAACTACAGGATATAGCATCTAGCTAATCTACTGCAACGGAAACCAATTACCGCAGACCGTTTGATATAACATCATCTCTATGTAGCTCTCTTTTTCTCTCACCGCTTCTTTGATTGACACCCTTCCACTCCCTCAACCTTTTCCTCTGTGCCTCTCCCTCGCTTATTTAACCATATGTGTTATTTCGTTTGTGGTAGCAAGTTTAATATTTAACATTTAAATAGATACCGCGTATGGAATATTTGATTCATATCGAAAAACAGCTTGAAGGTGGCTTTTAGTTAAATCGGAAATAAATCATCGATGTCCGAACAGCATTGCCATACGTTCATAAATAATATAGTCTCGTGAATTACTGTTAATAACTGACTCATTTTTCGCTACTCGTTATATACGTTAATATGGTAATTATAGTAGTAAAACTTAAAATACTATGATTATTATACGCAACAAAGTACATTTTTATACTCTTAAAATGGTCAGTATTTTCTAATAACCAGTAGCTAGTATAAAAGAGTAAATACATATGTATATACATCTAAATATCGTCTTCTTCTATTTCTCTGTTAATGACCTGTTATTTACCTACAATGGAGTAGTTTCTGTAAGCCTTCTTTGTTCGTATGCTAGCAGGAGGTAACCTAACCCGTCGAACAGAGAGGAGAAGTTCCACTGCATGGTTTACGATTGTCAAAGATGTTCGTATAACAACCGGGACTAACGGCTTTATGTACCCTCCGACGCACAACTGGTTTCATATGCCATTACATACTGACCAGCACTGCGAATATCGTTCGATTGGCCCGCTATACAGCCAACTATGCAATCCAGATCCAAATATATAGATATCAATGGTGGCGTTGTAACTCTTTTTTTAGAAGTCGTCCATCATTAGTTTGTAGTTTCAATTTCCTGATATTACACCTAAAACATTCATCATCATTGACAGCCTTTTTGTCCCACTGCTGGGCATCGGCCTTTTCTCTGCTACTTCTCAGCGCTAAGGTAAAAACACGGGAGACTTACAGTTTAACGTCGAATTCGAACGACATAAATTCCAAAGAAGGTTTTTAGCATGAAGATCCCATGGTTGCAAGCCGGATTGGGAAATGTGGTGGGTATGGTGTATTGCAGGCAAGATTTTTATAAATCTGCATAGTACCTACTGCTTAGGTTTTGAACCCAACCCGGAATCGACGTTTTACTGAGAAAGCGAGCGCTCTACCAACTGAGCTACCACCACGAACACCTAAAAAATTATATAGAATTAAATATGCATTTCGACACAACAAGAATTTGATTCAAAAAGCTACCCCAATGGTTTCAATTCCACAAACTGGTGATAAGGGATTATCTAAAGTGCAACATTTTGTATCTCGTCAAAAAATACATAAATACCGCCATAAATTGACACCCAACTCAGCAAATTACCATTACCGTATTCGTATTACAACAGATTTAGCTGATGTTTTCTTGGAAGTAAATTTATTTCTGAATCGAAGTGGTAGAATTATTTTAATTGCTGCCCGTTGGGTAGAGTGAATGCTCTTAGCGGGAAATATAATACAGTAAACATACAAAACAAAACAATTGTCTCGTAAACGCTCGTTATATCCGCGATTAATTGTATCCGAGATCGTCTTAAAGTGAGTCAGACGAAAAAAACGTAGCGATCTAATACTATCCTTCATACTATTGATTATTGTAATATATTAGAAAATGGCAAATAGTGTAATGGGAAGCTGGTCAATCTATTATCTTTTATCTTCGTTACGTTAACAATGAGTACATACTAAACCCTAATTTTTTTCCCTGTTAGTACAGCGATCTGGAATAATTGTCGCTCGTTAAATTATCCTTAACTATTCGGCCCCCAAACCATCATAATCGTGGATTTTCACTTAATGACGATAACATGGTGAGCAGATGACTCTTTGTGCTTTACCACTGACTAATAGCATCCCGACCGTAGGGAGCAGCGAGGGTGGAGTTGTTACGACTCATTTTTCGGGTGGTTGTCTGTCAGTCAGTTTAGAGACCTCCGGTGGTCGGAGACATAAACGCAAACGTCCAAACTTTGGCGCCGAAATTACATCAAGCATTCACATGCTTCCGTTTATGTAAACTTCGTGTTTTACGACAAGTGCGCGTAATTCCCGGAATAAAATTTACTGTGTTGTCATCATTTTATAACGACACATGTTTGGAGCGCGAATGAAGACCACACAAAATTTTAAATTTACGGGTTAACGCCTCCGAATGTCTTAAAGAGCGTGTGAATATTTACGAAGGAAGTGCCTTCAAAGAAGCGAGTGCGAATGTAAGCAAAAATAACCCCAAGGAATACATACTCAATGAGATTTTGAATAACAATATGAATGAATGACATTGCAAAACGCGCCTCAGTCGTTAGTACGTCGCGGTTTTTTGCTAAATGCGAAACAAACGGTGAATTCGCGCGGGTTTATTTCATGTGTTACGGTATAACTACCGAGTAGTTACAACGAAATATGCCCTGGATTAAGCCCTACTGTTTTAGCAAGCACAAGGGAAAAAGTAAACCTATTATAAGCGCTCCCGTACATTTGCTGTTACAGGTAAGAAAATTAATGGCTAAGATGGCTTTATAAAGCAGATAATTAAATTACCATATTTAAGTTATTAATTGCAAAAATAAGTTGCAGTAATTTTAATAAATGTCTTCATAAAATCAGGCTGCATTGTTTAGAAACTGATGTTTTTATTATACATTGGTATTTTTTGCACGTAGTGGTAATACAAATTAAGTGGTTTAATTAAAATGTAATTAGAGGATTTGTCGAGTAATGGTAGATTACATAATTATAAAGTTGAATACGTATGTGTATGACATAAATAAATATACACTTATTTATTGTATATTTTTATTTTTAGTGATTTTCCCAATTCTTAATATAATTTCTAAATAATTTTAACCATTTTTATTTCATTTATTAGCTTCATACGTATTTAGACCTGTTCAAAGAGCCACAATAAAAGTAATAGAAGATAAACAATATTTGTAATTATAGTAATAAATAATACATTTGACAATTGCTTCTTGCCTTACTTCGTTGAATTTCATATTTATATTTTAATAAAAATAATAGACTCAATTTCAACAAGATTTATTCACTTTTTGTGCTTTATGCATATTTAGACATTTTACATATCATTTTCAAAAGCATTTAATAATGCAAACATTTGTCGCTAGGACAACAGCACACGGTATCTTGATTTCCAACTTGGCTCTAGTCTTCTTTCCAAAACTTCTAATAGCGGGGAATTTATTAGCTCAATGTTTGCTCATTCGTTAAAGGTTTTTTGTTAAAGTGTGTTTGTTAATTTGAAAAGGCTCAAGTATATCCAATTCATGTTTACCATTACAGAAATGTAAAAGCATTATTATATTATTTGATGTCAATGCACGATTGTGTTCTAATAAGTGTTTAGCACAGTTAGATTTCTCTGGTTGTCTGTATTTATATGAGCGTATGTGTTCTTTGTATCTGGTACCAAATTTCTAATTGTTTGACCTATGTATCCCTAATTACACTGTGAGCGGTTTAATTTATAAATACCTGATTTTAACAAATTCGTTAGTTATATCTTTTGCGTTGAATAAGGTGTTGAAAGTGTTTTTGTTGTTTTATAAATTACTTTAATTGTACTTGTTTTGATTATAATTTTCTCCGATATTCACCGAAATATGGAATTGAAAAATATTTAACATGTTCAGAGTGGGCTTTCGAATATATTCTTTGTATTATTGCTAATTTATAAAGCACAAAAAGTAAATAAATATTCTTCAATTTAAGTCTATTATTATTATTAAAATATAATACATTTGGTGTTTGTGTTGATATTAGTAGTCGTCTTCTTTTTTAGAGGTTGGGAATTTTAATGTTCATTCATTAAAGCTACTATATTTGCCATATTATTAGTATTACTTACTATAAAACATCAGTCCAAATATTATGTAAATTAATTCCAGAAATGTGGATGTTGTTAACAATAATCTTAAACGAAATATGGAATATTTTATCAAAGCCCATTCGTTTTACAATAAGACTTTACGAGGGCACTATTAACTGAATATTTGTTTGATATCTAAAAATATAATCTATAACGTTGTCCTATTTATTTGCGTCGATCATTAATATACAGAGTGATTCATAAGAGAATATGAGCCTACCATTCGAAAAATAGGCAACCCTTAATACATATTAGGGATCGACCGATACCGATCTATCTATAGGTTATCGGTTATATCGGCAGCGCTGCTGATTATCGGTATCGGCAAAATCTTGCCGATATTTTTTGCCGATATGATATTTACAAATACGTTTATTAATACGTAGAAACAAACAATTATTACATTAAAATGACAAATCGGCAAATGTATTTGTTATTTTCAACAACTTCATTAAATCAGGCTTAAGGGATAAGGATAATATATTTTTTGTAAAAATAAAAACAGGCCTGTTGTTTTTAACTAGCCAGATATCCAAAGGAAGAATCACACAATCAGGTGTAAAATGAGTGAAATAATAAACAATAACATAACATGAAACATTAAATATTAGTTCAACTATAAAGTTTAAAAGCTACTAAAGACCTAACGACAGCATTAAGGAATTAAGATATTAAGAAAAGTTTAAATTCAAACTGTAATATGTTAATAAAAAATAAGTAAGAATATTACAAATAAAAAACTAATAATCAAAATTCAGCTTCTCCAAGTTATGGTTCCACCATGAGAAGGGATCTTGTGTCCTAGGGAGTATTGCGAGTATATTCTCGGTCAAAAACGCTTGACAATGATTCTGGAGATGATACTTTCTTTGAGCAACACTTGAACTGCTACCGCAGCCTGCAAATTCTTCATATGAATCCCAAAACAATGTATGGGGATTAGTTTTAGTTATTTTTGCGGCTGATGGACCACTATCCATTTGTATATGTACCTTTTTACACATTTTTTATTCGCGTTTTAGCTAATTACCTTACTGTAAGATGCTTAGTTATTTATGTTAACTATATTGTATTATGCAAATCTTCATTAAAAATGTATTTTAGATGTGTACAAGTTAGCATTACTGATATGCCGATATAATATCGGTATCGGCATGTGGTATATCGGTATCGGCCGATTATCGGTATCGGCAAAAATTTTTATATCGGTCGAACCCTAATACATATCACAAGATACTGCGATATCTAAATGTTTATAGACGGTATCATGAGTAAGAGATGTCTGTTCGATATGCTTGACAGTTTATTTCTAATTTAATAAATTATTATGCCTACTATTTTATGATATTTGAAATACCTTACATATATACACCACATCCTCTAGCAGCGTATTAATTTTGAACAGGAAAGAGATGACAGCACTAAAGACGGAAGCATAAAAAATTGATGAAGGTGCAAATTTAGGCAGGTATTAGGGGTATTTTAAAATGTGCATATCAAATCAAAAAGTATTCCTTAATTTAACACATGAACAGTTAACTATGTAAAATTACCATAAAGTTATGTGTGTTGATGCACCTTAATCTGTAAATTTAAAAAGATAAATAAGACTTTGCTGTTTCCGTTCACACTTACTTTGTTTAAAAGTTGAGTAAAATGAAAGGCAACATATCTATCTACCATCTCCGATTCATAATACTGCCAAAAAGATTTACATTTCGCAGTACCTTGTGATGTGCATTTTGGGTTGCCTATCTTAGAATTAGTAGGTTCTTATTCTATCGTGATTCACCTCGTATAAGATATTATACTGGCAGCGTTTGCAGTTAATAATTCTATTACACAATTGCAATTTTTTTTCATTACACATTTTATGCAACTTCATTAGTTTTAAACGTAATCTTTAAACCACTAATATGATTTTTTGATTACTTATTAACTTTACAATATAGCAATAATGTAGTTTTACGCGCGTACGAAACGAAAGCGCTTAGAATAGTTGTGGTAACCTTATTGACGTAAATATGCCAAAGTAAAAGGCAGTCGGCGAAAAAGCGATTGTGATTGATTGAAATGGATTTCATATTTGCGAGGTTACGTATGTGCTTCAATAAGCAATTAATTTTTATTGTCATAAACCTTCGCAACTTTGAGAACATTGGTGACGTAATTCCGTACCCCTTACAAGTGCCCCATAAAGGCAAATTTAATAATATTATATTTTCAAGATATTTTCCTAAAGAAATAAGAACGGAAACTATAGCCATCGATTTTTGTATTATTAGAAAATAGAGCATACAACTATTTAAAGTATTTGCAGCAACACTGTCATCAAATAGGTTTATGAAGCCAAAGTTATTTATTTTATTTTTATACTGGCTCTGGCTTATCATTGAAGGCCCCGTTTAATGGATGTGCACATTTTACCACAAGCTCACTATTTTCCATTATGTTAACATGTTTGTGCACTGCATAATTTTGCATAAAATGATACCATGTTATCGTACATACAACTCCATAGTTTTCTAATACATTATACAATGAATAAACGAACGAATACTAGTAAACAATTAAATACTACAGTGTGAGTTAGCTCAGCATATCTTTGGATATCTTGCAGCTTCTTTTTATTTGCATTTAAATTAACTGTCAATTGTTTCTGACCTTTCTTGATTAAAATTAATATTAATTAATAAATACATGCAATACTAATGTAATATCTTCTTAAAACAAATCAAGCTTTTTTAAAATAATAATTAGGTAAATTGTGTTTACTTATTAATTTGAAATTACTATTTTAAAAATGGGTAAACCGAATTTAAATGATAAATGAACATGAAATACCACAGCTGTAATATATTTTCTCGTTTAATACTTTACAACATCTAGAAATGCGAAAACAGAAAATCAGTACAATTTATGTTGTTGTTCTTCCACAATTTTTTTCAAAAAATTAAAAATGCATGCCAAATTGCGCATGTTTGCTTTTAATTGTGCATATTTTGATTATTGCAGTTTTTCAGTGCATATAAATCCGTCCTTTACTTAGTTATCTATCTAATTTGTAATTAACATTACGTGCATGTTCGTTGTTTAAATTTATTAGTGGTTATCCTACTGTATATTGTTAGCTTTACTATTAGGTTCCTATGTCCATAAATTTTCTGTGGTAATTGAAACAAACGCTTTAATTTCCAGAATTGATTACGTATAAGGTGATTCACCGGGGACTACGAGCCCATCATTCCAAAAATTAGGCAACCCAAAATACATCTCACAAAATTCTACGATATCTAAATATCGATTAACGGTGTTATGATTCACATATGCCTGTTTGATATGCTTGCCAGTTTTCTGGCATTTTGAAAATATTCTGAATTGATAAATTGTAATACTTCCTCTTTTATGATAGATATTTGTAATACTTAAACTTACATAATGAAAAATAAAACTTTGTTGTTTCCGGTCACACTAACTGTATTTAATAGTTGATTAGAACCAAACATACTAAATGGACATCTCTGATTCATAATACGCTCAAAAATTTAGACATCGCCGTACCTTGTGATATACGTTTTTGGTTACCTATTTTTTAATGGCATTTTTGTGGTTAATTTACCGCCAATCTTCAATTAGAAAATAAATACATTATGAAAACGCGGACGCACCTAAACTTTTTGAAAATCTATAAATGCAAAATTATTTAAAAGGATTTGTTAAAATCCTTTTAACTGACAAAATAGCATTAAGAATTCACAAACCGAAAAAAATATTCGGTTGAAGATGGAAATTAGGTATGATTTTTAAGTTGTAAGTTACAGAATTGTTGAATGTCTACGTACATGATCATAAAAGTTACAACCTATTCGTGTAGCGATCTTATGAGAATTTAGAATATATATGCATATACATCGTGTTGATAAAAGTTCCATACAAAATTCATAATTTTGGTATTTATTGTTTTTTGACAAAACCTTGAAACACTTCAATTTTGTTTTTTTCAAAAAGGCACTTCCTCACTTAGTTTTTTTACTATTGACTTTTGTTTTTGCGCTATAACGTCGTCAATTTTCTTCTTCTTATTTAGTAATTTCCTCACCAATTAAATGGTGATGTAAAATAATTGGATAACCGCGTAACAATATTTTGAAGAAAAATAATCATGAAGTTCAAACAATTCAGAATTAAATTTTAATGAAAATAAAAATATTATGAAAAAGTTTAGTAATTGTCCACTATTAGCCAATTGGCATTGACCAGCACATGTGTAAACACTTTGTATTGCTCACCCAATAATTTCCGAGCTGATGCTTTGTATTTCGAAACGAAAATCGTAAATCGCCGTAAATCGTCTAAATTGTTTGGCCTACTAATGGAAACTCGCGATTTTAACACAACCCTATAGGAAGAACGACAAGGACCATATGAGCGGCCTGCGTGATCACCTGACTTAACTCCACTACGGTTCTTTCTATGTGGTAATGTGAAATTGTGAGCTTACATTAGGAGGCCAAACAATTTCGACGATTTTTCGGATTCGTTTAGAAATGGGGAGAAGTATTAGCTCGGAAATTATTCAGCGCCGATACAAAGTGTTTACAGACGGGCTGGTCAATGCCAACTGGTTAATGGTCGAAAATTTGAACATATCCGTTGGGAAATTTTTTTCATAATCTTTTTATTTTCATTAAAAATAAATTCAGAACTTTTTAGGGAATAAAAATTAATGATCAGGTCATAACACAGAAAGAACCGATAGAAAAAAATTACCTTGGGAAGAGTAATTTTAAAAAATAAAATGGCGTGTTCCTGGGTTTTCCCAAAAAAACTTTAAATAACAAAATTATTAATTGTTTGTGGAACTTTATCACCACACTGTATATACTATAATATTTATTATGACATAATGTGCACAAATGGGTGGTAGATATATTATAAATTGGGGAACTTGCCAGCTCTTAGATATGTTATTTATGGACACTCGACACTAATACATATGACAACGATGTCCAAAGTTAATTGTTTGTGATCAGCGAACGCGTCCACTGTTAATAGAATCAAAAATGAGTGCACATTCTCTTCCATATATTAATTTAATTTACTTCCTGCGTGTTTTTAAAATGGTACAAAAACCAGTAATATATTATGTTAAATATCAATATAACACCCAGCGTCTGTTTAGAGTTTTAATATTCATTTTCCTTGATAGTAGTCAGTTTCTATTTACAAACTTTAGAACCACTTCAGTTCGTTTCTGTAAAACATGATTATCCTCGGATCGTAAGATAAATCCAGAAAATTACAGCGTGGAAATTATTAGCCATGGGATATAAAATGTTTACACACGTGCTGGTCATTGCCAACTGGTTAATGGTGGACAATTAAAAGTTTCCGTTGGGTAATTTTTTCGTAATGTTCTTATTTTCATTAAAAATAATTTTGAATTGTTTGAACTTCATGTGTATTTTTCTCAAAAAAATTGTTATGGGATACCAATTATTTTATATCACCATTTAACTGGTGAGGAGATCTATTACAATAAGGAGGAAACAGATGGAGTTGCCATTTAAATAAAGTTTGATGACGTCATAGCATAGAAACAAAAGCCATTAGAAAAAAAAGTAAGTGGCGAAGGGCCTTTTCAAGGAACATAATTGATGTGTTTCAGAGTTTTACATTAAATAACAAAATTATAAATTTTGTGCGTAACTTCCATCGATCAGTATACAGCTGCAAGTAGGTAGAGGAAAATGCTAAAGGAAATAAAAGGAAAACCTTGTAATTTTTTTTAGTTCCCAGTCCGTTTCTCTGTTCTTTATGGGGTTTAGTATTGGCTTACAAATAATAGTTCCTATGTACTTTTTTAATTTAAATAATTAGTACTACTTCTGGAATTGAATTATCTGTAAGTAAGAAAACGTATGTCAAGGTGGAAAACAATTAGTTTTCAGTTCATTACATATTCAGCACAGTTGTTGTTGCAAAAAATATTTCAATTGCAATTACATTCCCGCAATAATGTAATTTTGAAATCCGCGATGAAACTAGAATACCGATAAATATCTGCTTTGCATTCGAATGTAATCTGTTTACATCAATTTCGGCTGTTATCTACATCAGTAATTTAATAAATCAGTGATGTATGTGTGACACATTATTATTGCTTTCCAATGCATACAAAATGTTTACTCTATATTCAGTATCTAAATTTTCATTTCAAATTTTTATTCACGCGAAAGTCAGTATAGGTATTCAAGGAAAACTATCTTTATAGGATCTTATAAAAATGCTAAGCATGGATACGGAACGTTTTAAACGTTTAACGGTTAAAAAATAGCTCAATTCCGAGTCAAAATAGCTTCATTTTAACGACTGAAATCGAACGCGCTTAACGTATTCAAAATCACCTAAAAAGGCCCATTCCTATGCGTCGTATTTAAATTGGGAGAGTGAAAAGGCATTATTTCACTATTAGGAGTCCCAAAGAGCTTTTATAATTCTTTTTCACGCTTAATCAAGTGCTTGAATGTAACATAATTTCCTTGGCAGACCTGACGTGATTCTCAATAGGACGCTAATCTTTGCTAAGACCCAAGAGCAATCAACGCGGTCTTGTCAGCGTGTGTTGATTTTTTTAACCACTCGGTGTATAATTAATAAATTGTTAGTCTCGGCTCGTCCCGTGTTATTTATTAACATCCTAATCGAGCGTGTATGAAGAAATTTCGTATTGTATTTCGGTGCATGAGTAAGCCTAAACGTGAAGAGGCATTTGGAATATTTAATGAGCCACTGACAGTGATGCGCTGTAGCGAATCAATGTTCTTGCCAAAAATTATTATACCGTAGAGTTCTTTAGAATATTATTTTAATAAATAGATTTAATACAAATTAATATTGTATAAACCTATGAAATTAAAAAAATATGACACCTTTGTCAAATAAAAAAAAAAGTAGTCAATAAACCCTAGACTAACCAATAACGTTGGTGACTTTCTAGAACCAACTTTAGTAATAAAATTACACGATCGAAAAATATTACAGTAGACTGTGGCACTAACAGGTGACTCTTGCAGGCCTCTATTACTGACACCTTGACTTCAAATACAGAGGCACTGTTAGTACTGTACATAAATGTCTAACGTTAATTTAATGAAAATTATACCAAGTTTAGTTTGATGAGCATCGGAAATTCGGTTTACATAGAAATAATTTCCACCTACATTTATTGGCGAGAAGAAGCAAAATTATAGACGATTTAAATCCTAACTCATAGAATGTCAGAATATTTAAGGAAATAATAACATTAGGAAAAATAAAGATTTGTGACTGAAATTAGGCATTAACGGGTTATAGCTGCCTTCTGTTTAGATACAAACGTTCATGTAGTCAAATGTTATGTAAGAACTTTTTTCCATAGATATTTTTCATAGTGCTTGCGCTTGGGCAATATATTTACTAGAGTGTCAAACGAATCCAGAATCGGAATCAATTTTTGACCCTGGCATTTGTTTCTGGATTAGATGCCGATTCTAGAAATCACAATCGCTCACTGTAAACAAACTACTCTGGTCAATTTCTAAGCTACCACTGTTTTCACAATAACAAATGTCAAATTTTACGAAAATAGTAACGATACATCTCAATAGCGCCATCTAGTGGTCGTTTATAAAAACTTAAAAGGCTGCCCTCGTACATGGTCTTGATGTCTTCGGTGAATCCGCTTTTCATCATACGGATTCCTGTTCACGTGGTGTAACATATTAACATATAATCGAAAGTATTACCACTCAAACAGACTATACAGACCAAGATTTGATAATCTATAATTAGGAATCACAGTCCTATTCCAGACAATTAGAATGAGTACAGCAATTTACCTGGAATTTTGCATAGTTCCAATAATAAAGTCTGTACCATTTTATTACACATCCGGTATAACTCCTGTTGTTTTTGTTGAAACCTCTATTTTTTATTTTGTGATTTAAAAGGTCTTCAACATTTTAGTACAACTCTTTTGAAAAAATATGTATTTAAAAATTCACATACTTTGGAAGCTCGCCATTTTTACAGTTATATAATCTGAAAAATCACTGAAAATAATAATTCATTTTAAACTAAAAATTACTCTTTCCCATAGAAAACATTGAAGTGGGTTATACAATGTTTGAAAAATGTATTTTAAAATATTGCATATTATAGTATATTTTAGGCAAAAACTTTATATTAATAAAGCTTCTGTAATATTCATAAACTAGTGACACTTCATAAGAAGCCCACAATATCTAGCAAGGCATTAAATATACACAGCTGCTAAATATTTTTCCACAAAAACACTCATTTTGTGCGTTTTGTAATACTCTAGGCAAGTAAAACAGGTTATATAGATTTGGTTATCTAATACAATTTAAATTAAAAAATTATATGGTTTGTTTATTTATCAGTTATCATCACCCGTTGCTTTGATGACGAAAGCTGTGTACAGTATATAAATACAATGTAATGTACATATTTTTATCTTGCATATTTCTAATTTCTCTCCTTATTAAACTTTTTCAATGCCCGATTCTAAAAGCAATTTAATTGTTAGGTACTTGTTCTCTGTATCTTGAGATACAGACCGTTTATATTTTCTTCTAAAAGGACACGTTATATGACTAATATTCAAATATGGATTCCGTCCCTTTTTTGCAATTATGAAACAGATTTATGAGGTAGCATTTTTGTCAAACATATTACCGAAAACATTTAAATTCTATCAGTTAATTGCCTAAAAACGCAATTATTTGCAATAATTTCTTGTTGGATTTTCTTCCCTTTTAAGCTGTATATGTCAAATTCATTGTGAACGACAATGTTGCCACATTTATCATTTAAAAACGACAATTTTGCCTCGTTTATCATTTAAAAACGACAATTTTGCATTATTTATAATTTAAAAATGACAATATTGCCTCATTTATCATTTAAAAACGGCAGTGTTGCCATATTGATCATTTAAAAACGACAATGTTGCCTCGTTTATCATTTAAAAAGGACAATGTTGCCTCGTTATCATTTAAAAACGACAATGTTGCCACATTTATCATTTAAAAACGATAATGTCTTAAAAAATTAACTATGGTGGTATTTTATTACTTTATCTCTTTTCACCAACCAACAGCGTAACATTTTTTCGACATCCCATGAAACTGAAATTCGATTCTCGACTTTACTAATCCGATTTCGAATCTATATAAATTGTTTGTAACCGATTCAATTTCCCTTCCTAGGATTCTAAAAATCGAAATCCGATTCTCGATTTTAAGAATGAAATCCTATTCTTAAAAAGTCGATACTTTGCAGAATCGAAATCAGTTTGTAATAATTATCAATTCGTGAAGGTTTAATATAGCAACCCAACAACGATAATAAACATCGAATTTCACAGAGCCAAAGTCGTTGTAATGGACATTTAACTAACAGTAATATAGTCGAATTCCCAAATAGTAAGCACCCATTTAATAATTTTTTTCTATATAATGATGTCCTTGCGAGGATCTTGATCTTCAGACACAATTACATGAAAAATACTTCTCAACTATGATGTAAGGCCTCCATATGGTGGCGATGTTTTTCTTTGTAGATGGCAACTTTTTCACTAGTGGTGGCTTAGCAACCAGTAACGTCAACTTTAATGTGGTTTAACGCTTTTCCACGGTACGGCGTGGGCTTTAGATATCTTATTGCAACGTTCAATTCGTCTAAATTATTGCATAGAGTTCACATAAATACCTTACATGGAAGTGTTCATCTGTAATCCCTTTGCACTGAGTAGATTTATCAAACCAGTAAAAGGGCGCTTACCTGAAGCCTTCAGATTATTCCCGAAGAGCTCGACCTGTAGATTTAGGATTTATCCGGAATGCGAGAGCAAATCCGATTTGCCTGAGGGAGTTAAAACAATACGGAGCAAATGGCCATTTCTGATTATCCAGTATGACGCCTTGTTATCCCTAACACGCATTGATTAAAGCAAATGGTGTTAAAAGCGGAAACATGCAAATTTCGTGGTATATCATCAGTTATTACCACTGATTCTGCAAAATCATAAACAGATGGGTTAATTATCTCTCTGGGTTGGATGAGTAATCGCAGGAAAACCCCGGGAGAGTTAAATTTCGTGAACAACATGCTTTGTTTGGGGAGATTTAAAAGATTGAGTAGAAAATAGGAATTAAAACTGTGAGCTTGATTTATATGCGAAATTTAAAAGAATTCCCGTTTGTTAAGGTGAGAACTTCGGAAAGGTGTTTTAAGGGAGGAAACTACAAAGTTCTAGATATGAAGATGTATAAAGTCAATTTGTTTTACCAATTTAGACTTCGATCTTGTTGTACACCTTGAGATCTCAAGTTTGCACTCAAGAAAAATTGGAATTTAATGTCGAAATTAATAAATACAAACTTTAATTTAATTATTCATCTGAAATTCAGACTCCACCATGTACATATATGGTCTTTAAAATCTCAAAATCTACAAATTTCATATGGGTTTAATATAAATATTAATTTAGGATTTCGGAATTGAAGTTCAGCGTCAACATCAAATTCAACTTAAAATGTGGCTCCAAATTGAAGATCCTAAAACTCATATCTAAATTTAGAATTGCAAATTTTAATATAAAAAGTTCAAACAATAAACTGAAGAGTATTCTAGTATTTGAGTTTGAAAGCGTTTGTGATTAATAAAATAATAAGTACATCCTTTAATATATATTAAACTCAACAAGTTCATGATTGTAACAAATATGTATACATGGTGTTTAAAAAAAGTCGTAATAAACATGGGTTCGAAAATTAACAGTTTTCGAGATATGGAGTTTTTTATAAGAAAATAAATATTGCTTGTTATTTCAATAAGTTCCCCCCCATTAAGACAAATAACGGTATAAATAAAACATTTTATTTACAAATAATTAAAGTAGATGTTCTACACGTCCTCTTTCCAGTTGTATACATCTTTCTCATCTCCGTAAAAATGAACACCGCATTCTTCCAAAGATTCCCGGATTCATACAAACAGTCTGGCAAGTCTCTTCTATTCGTTCTAGCAATTCGTTTACATTATTCACAGGGCTTGAATAAACTAACGACTTTAAATACCCCCAAATACAAAAGTCGAGCAGACTGATGTCAGGAGATGGTGGCCGATTGAAAAATGTTCAGGAGCCCCATCGTGCATCAACCACATATTCATTCTATGAATGAGGGGTACATCTTCTCACAATAGTGGCAACGCATTACACAAAAGGACAAGATATAATTGGCCAGTCAAACGGTTCGGAAGAAAACAGATCCTATCATATGTTCTCTAAAAAACACCAAGCCAAACGTTAATTAAAAATCGTTATTAATGATTTGATTCAATAATAGCATGAGGGGTTTCCTCTGACCAAGCACGGCTGTTGTGGAAATTTAAAATGCCATTTTTTCTGAAGCTAGCTTCGTCAGTAAATAAGAACTCGCTAACAAAATTTGCGTTTTCCGCAACTCTTGTCAGTGTCCATCGGAAAAACACCAGACGTGCAACACAATCAGGCATAATAAGAGCCAGTACCCTTTGAATATGGTATGGGTACAATTGCTCCTCACGTAACATTCTCCAAATTAGGGAAGCTTTAATATTTGTTTCGGTAGAAAGTCTTCTAGTACTGGTACTTGTATTTTCTTCAATCCTCATTCAGATGTTAAGTTCCGCTTCAGGAGTAGAAACTTATCTAGGCCGACCACCACCACGGTTTCTTGATATAAATGCGCTCACTTAGGATAAACGTTGATGCAAAGTTTGTTACACGGAAGTGGCCGGTTCGGAAATGCTTCGGCATACAAGCGACGTGCGTCATAAGAACTACCATTGGTCCTACCATATACATGAAATGCATATCGGCCATTTCCGCGTTGATATACATATTCCAACAACAACATTAACAATACTGACACTTACACAAACTCATACTATTATTGGTGTATACCATAGCAGACATGATAAATACGATTCTGCACTCCTACTTTGCGTAAATAGTTCAGCTTTGTCTCGAAAACGGTTGATTTTCGAACCCATGTTTATATTGATGAAATCTATAAGTGAGTAAAATATTCGAACGTATTTTCTATACACCCTGTATATACATACATAATAAATTTTTTGTTTTATTTATGAACCCTTAACGTTGAAATTTTACCGTCCCACTCAAAATCTAAAATTCAAACTTAGGTACTATTTCAACTTAGGTACTATTTCAACTTAGGATTCGAAACAGGACGCCACGTTAAGGTTTGGACTTTTTCAATTAGAAGATCTGGGTTTTCTATTAATCACGAGCACAACGACATATCGATTGAAAATTGAGAGCTCGTCTTCATACTCAGATTTCAACTTAGGATTAGACATTTGGACTTTAAGTATAAGATGTAGACTTAAACTCAAGAGAATTTAGATTTGTGAGTTCGCATTTGTTGTTATAAATAAATAAATATTTAATACATGTTTCTACTATTTATTAATTTTAAATCTACTTCAACTTAACGATCTCAAACTTTAATTTTCAAATCTGGAAGTCAAACTCAAGGTGTCTATTTATAACTTAAAAACTCGGGTTTTTGAGCGAGGAATCGCAAATAATGTATTTGTTTTATTTGTGCATCCTTAAATTATACCCAAGAAATCAACTTCAAAATCTGTTATCTCAATTTTAAACTAAAGATCTCAACTTAGCATTCGAACTCGTGACTTGAGGCTTTAAAATAAATAGCAAAACCGGAATTAAACTTGAAAGTATGATTTAAAAAGGCAAACATTATTTATTTATTAATCTTCAATATACAGAGGATAACAGTATGCTTAATTAATACTAAGTAATTGTTTGTTTATTATTAATCTTGCATGAAACTAGAAATATTGATATATAAGCTAGAAATGTCGCCTTTTAATTTTAGATTTTTTGACACAAAATGGAGTATTGATATCTCTAACGCACTAGCCTCAATTTCGAGTTCGATATTTCTAATTTACATTCAATCCTTTGATTTAAAATCAAGAATATTCGCGGTATCAAGTTTAAAATTGACGACAATTAATATAAAAATCGAGAGTTGTGCTTGAAACTCAAGATTCTAACGAACTCGAAGTCTTAATTAAATATTTCAACTTCGCGGTTTTTGTTTTTCCAGACAGTATCGGAATTGGTATGTTGAATTTAAAATCATGAATGAATTTTCAAATTAGCAACGGTAAAATGAAGATCTCCACTACAAACTCAAATAAAAGCTTTTCACTTTAACCTTCGATTTTGAGTCTGCAGTTCTGGGTCATAAATATTAGCAGAGGCTAATAAGTAATACGCCTAAGATATTAGATACGGTCGATATTTTGTTGATTAATGTTGAATGCAAACACGAGATATCGACTTTAATATTGAGATGGCGATTTTAAATTTGAGATTTTTCCTTCCAACTGGGATTTTAACTCTAAATATGAAACCCAGTAACTTTTTTAAAAAATTAACCGTTTTCTGTTAACTTCTTGTTGGAACTCAACATCTTCACTACACTGGAAATGGCAAATTGATACGCGGGTCTTTTAGCTCCAAATTGCATACATCGAGCTCGAATTTCTACTTTAAATTCAAGATTTCAATTTTAATTTTAGATAACTCCAGGTTTTCAAGTTGCACTCATTTATTATTTGTTAAAGATTCTCTTTGCTATATTTATAATGTTTATTCTAACCCGAGATCTTGACTTCAAATTATAGATTTAAAACTCAAGATTATCACAGGAAAACTCAGGATTTTAAGTTTATAGGAATTGATGTATTAATGCAGTTTATTTTTGCTCCAGAATTTTAAGTTTAAGAGTCCGATTTCAAATGCCAGTTTTAAATTGAAGATTTCTAATTAAGTCCAACTTACTCGTATCGACTTTTCTCAAGTTTCAACTGAAATCGCGAGTTAGAAATGAATCTACCGTATTTAGCGATTCGTGGTAGAGATGTCTGATTGAAAAATCAAAATTTTGAGTTCGAATTGCCTATGTCAAGTTGTAAAGTCTAAAGCTGTTGTCTGCATTTCAAGAATATAGTCTAAAATCAGTAGTACAAACCTCAAATTTACGGTTGAGATCTCTAATCTAAATTTAGATTTCAAACTTGTACGAGGGCAGCCTTTTCAAACGTCAGTTTAAAATTGAAGATTCCGAATTTAAGTCCAACTTACTCGTATCGACTTTTCTCAAGTTTCAACTGAAATCGCGAGTTAGAAATGAATCTACCGTATTTAGCGATTCGTGGTAAAGATATCTGATTGAAAAATCAAAATTTTGAGTTTGAAGTGCTTATGTAAAGTTTAAAGTCTAGAGCTGTTGTCTGCATTCCAAGGATATAGTCTAAAATCAGTAGCACAAACCTCAAATTTACGGTTGAGATTTCTAATCTAAATTTGGATTTCAAACTTGTACAAAGGCAGCCTTTTAAGTTTTTACAAATGATCAGTAGGTGGCCCTGTCGAGATGTGTCATTACTATTTTCATAAAATTTTATATTTGTTATTGTGAAAACAGTGGCAGCTCAGAAATTGACCGAGCAGTTTGTTTACAGTGAGCGTTTAAAAAAGCAATTATGTGAAAAAAAGGAAATTTCACGTGAAGGTTTTCATTGGCTGATTTTTTACGATTTTAGTAAAGGCCTAACTCAACAGCATTGCATAGAATCGCTTCGTTCAACTGTCTGTAATGAAGCAACATCATAAAAGACTATTTACAATTGGTTTGCAGAATTTCTTCGTGGTCGTGCGTCCGTCAGTGATGAATTCCGTGAAGATCGACCAAAATCGGTTTTTATTCCAAAAAACTTCGATGCTGTGCGCAACATGATTGAAGAAGATAGGCATGCGACTTACAGTGAGATATAGGCATCCTTAGGCATATCGAAGACTGCAGTGCATTCGATTTTGCATGAACATTTAGCTGTGAAAAAGATCTGTTCCCGATGGATTCCGCATAATTTGACCGAAGTTCAAACTGACGCTCGTGTTAATTGGTGTAAGGAAAAAATTCGACCGAGGAACTGGAAAATCCGTATACAACATCGTAATAGGTGACGAAACTTGGATATATTCGTATGAACCGGAAACTAAGCAACAATCCACTGTTTGGGTGTTCCAAGATGAACCGAATCCCATAAAAGTTGTTCGTTCATGAAGCACTTTCAAAAAAATGATCGCATGTTTCTTCGGTTGTACTGGACATACCGCAACCATTCCTATAGAGGATCGAAGAACAGTTAACTCTGATTGTATACAACAATTTGTTTGCCAGAAATCATCGACGAAATCAGGAAAAACAACCGAAAACGTCGTATCATTCTTCATCATGACAATGCCAGCTCTCACATAGCACGTCAAACAATTCATTATTTGAAGGAGAAAAACATCGAATTAATGTCTCATTACCCGTATTCATCTGATTTATCGCCTAACGACTTCTTTGTGTTCCAGAATTTCAAACAAAAAACGCCTGGACAGCGATTCATCACCTCAAGAAGCTGTTGAAGCCTTCAAAAACCATGTTTTTGAGATATCAACTTTAGAGTGGAAAAAATATTTCTAGAATTGGTTTGAACGCATGCAAAAGTGAATAAATCTTAAAGGCGAATATTTTGAAAAGCAATAAAACAGTTTGCTCCAAAAAATTTTTCATTCCTAGTTTTTGTAAAAACCTAAAAGGCTGCCCTCGTATTATCAAGTTGAAGGAGAAATTCCGAATTTAAGGAAATTGTGCAGTTTATGAAGTCTAAAGCTGGGATTTCGACTGGGAGGATACTGATCGAGATAAGAAATAAAATAAACATTAACTTGTCTACAACTTTCTACAATCCGAATATAAAATGTGTCTGCGGGTGATTCACCAAAACCTTTTAAACTCACATTGTAACATAAGAAAGAAATAGAATATTATTTATAGGTGATAACCCAACAGACTATTTTGCTTCAATCCTACAGAACTATAGGTAATGTTACACAAGAGAAATAAGCTACAAGTTTTATTTAAAACCACTCAAACTTCCTCCCCAATTGAAATAAATCTCTTCTCACCATTTCGTATCTCAGAAAAATCTCAGGAATCTTTAACCTGTGGGCAATATATCCGTGTATTTCATACTCCCTTGACTTTTACGCATACGTAAAAAATGCGTTAGTATCAGTTTACTTCCCTCATATACCATTATCAAGCACGTATTCGGTATCGAGAAACGAAAAAAGAGGAAATGGGTTAGTTTCCCGCGAGCGCTAGTAGCGTTTTTGGCTATTTCATATTTATTCCGCTTGAACTGCGCAATCTTTTTCATCGCTTATATATTGGAATCGTTTCGGAATGTAAGCACGTTGAATATTTATCTCTCAAATGAAGATGCTTAAGGTGAAACCCAAACAACTGCTTTTCTAAAATCAAGAATGCGACACACAATATGGTAATAATTTTTATGATCAAGATGGAATGTTGAAAATATGTAAAATACACACAAGAAAACTTTCTCAATTCTTATGATAAAGCTTTTTGTCTTGAATAAGTGCAATGGCGTCGTGCTTCCGTCTGCCCTTCAGATTGAGTATGTCATGATCGTATAAATTATATTTAAAATTCAAAATAGCGTAAATCATAAAAAAATCTATGTTAATGAAATGCAGCTCAACCCTTTCCATGTCTGTTTTAATCTACGGCCCTTTCTTGCCAAGCGTTACTTGGCTATCCTTAGCTTTTATTTAGAAAACGATACCAAGGTTGCTTTTTATCTGGTTTTGATAAAAACCATAAATTAGCCATGACGTTCTTATTTCGTGTACAGAAAAGCTAAACTCGCAAGATTTATGTAGTCATCCGTATAGATATTTAGGTCTATCGACGTGGTTAGTTTATTCTTAGATTTTTTCCTTTAAACGTCGTTGTTTTATGGTAGTTATTATTTTAATGCAATTAATTTGAAACTTTCAATATTTAATTAATATATTTAATGAAATATTTAATTTAAGTGCGTAAGCAGAACTGTAGAATAAGACCAGGGGCGCCCCGTGCGGAGGTGCAGGTTGTGCCCCGCACAATTGCGCTTGATCAGAAGGAGCGTCATGTCAAGGCGTTAAATAATAATAGTATATTTTTATACAATGTTCTTATTGATGAAGTAAAACTGTACTACATAGATTGCACGATTTAAAACAAATGATAAGGCGATAAAGAACGAATAATAAACTCAACTACCGTAACCCATACCCATTTCTCAAAACTAAATTAATTAAAAAATATTTGCTAGCAACAATGTCTGAAGAACGTCTTACCGAATTATCAATAATATCAAAAGAAAATAATATTATGGATACTCTAGATATAAAACATTCAATTAAGAATTTTGTAGCGACTAGAGCTAGTAAGAGAAATACGTAATAAATGACATAAAATCATATACAAGGTGAGTCTGCTAGGACGAATCAGCTTGATATCTTGCGTATTTAAAATCTTAGAAAAATGATTCACTTACAGATTGTAATAGGCAGTGCTCCCTCTGAATAGGTATCATTAAAAATACTTCTTTGATGTTCCAACAAGTTTAAATAATTTTTAAAAACTATTTATAAAAATTATTTATTACAAATATTTAAAGTTTTATTACTGATCATAGCATGCAACGTTGTTCTCTATAGAGCTTAATATTTGAAAAAGCGTTTACTTTAAGAGCTCTCCTAAAATATTTAAATGAATGTTAGGGATTTGGTCTGCGAGTTTAAATTAGCGCAGAAATTAACGTAAAAACTAAAATAAAACACAGAGACAACTAGCGAACATCTTATACCAGCAAAACAGAGATTCTGTCTTCCCAGATACCTTTTAATGAAGCATTTTGAATTTACAAATTAATTTATGACAACTGTTATTGATTGCAATCATTAGAGCATTAAATTGTTTATAATAAATCAATTTTTAAAATAAATATAGAGCCCAATTCGCTGTATACCACTATTATACGTAGTAATGAAATGCACAACAAAGAGCCTAAATAGAACGTTGTGTTAAAAGGCGAACTTGTTACGCGAGAAGCATGGGTTCAATTTCCGAACATGAACAAATTTTTGAGGTTAAAATTTCATTTTTTATTAACAATCGTTTTGCTGGTGTAGTTTTTATTTTATTTGTTAATACCAAATGTACCAACAGCAGGGTTTAACGAACTATTCGCAAATTATAAAATAAAATTGCTTGTTTTTTACATGACATAAACAATATTAGGTAAGAACAAATTGTTAATACCGCCAACAGGAACAAAAAAAGTAAATTTAAATATAAAAAATAAAAACAATCGGGTTTCGAATCCGGGTTTTAAGCGCGAGAGCGTGGCACTTGCTCAGAATAGCTCATTTAGACTTTTTGTTGCGCAATGTCATTATTACATATAATAGTGATAATCCGCGAATGAGGTTTTCTATTATTCTGAAAATTAATTTATTTAAATATTTTAGAACAACTGTTTTTTAAAAATCATGTACTTAAAGTACTCTTAAAAAAGAGAGCATTACGAGAACAACGTTTCAAACAATGATCAATACTAAACGTTGTAATTTTAAACAAAAACAAATTTTTACGCAGTTTCTAAAAATTGTTTAACCTGATTGGAATAGACAAAAAATATTTTTTATGGCGCCTATACATAGAGGCATTACTTATTACAATCTATCCAAAACTAATTTTTCTAATATTCCATATATGCCAGATATCAAGCTGTTCTTAACAAACTCAGCCTGTATATCAACGTCGAAGTATTTTGGTACCTCTTAAAAACACCCTATATATAGAAGGTAAAAGGAAAACTTAAAATGCATATAAAAGTTTTTCTGGAATCAATGAATACCTCACACAAAATGTATTATTGTGTTGCGATGTTTTCAATAATTGGGAAATGCCTATGTTTTTGTACATATACGCATATCAAATATTTATATAATATACAAATAAAAAACGTTTTTTTGAAAATAATGTGTTAAATCTGTTAATACTGTTTTATGAGGGCGCTGAAATAAAACTTCAAGCAAAGGCGTCTGCCTCTCTCCCGTGGGGCGGCACTGTATAAGATTTTAAATTTTAATTGTTTCCAGAGTAATGAGCAGGGTAATCTCCTGTAAACTAATTCTTGTGGTCTTCTAACTCTTATATGTATTTTTGTAGTTTGTGGTGTATGCATAAAGCTTGAATATATCTTCGGGTTGTGCAGTAATATGAGTTTGAAAATACAAAATAGAGAAACTTCAGTAGATATCAAGAATTTCTATTCTCTTTCTGAGGAAACGTTGAAGAGCAAAATATGAAATAAATTAGCTTCTCTCGTGTCGAATTTCAGTGCAACAAGTACAGTACAAATTCGTGAAATCTGTATATTCAGTACGTAGGATTACAAACCGCCATAAACTAGCTATTTACCTAGCGTAGACGTAGATAAATGTACATCTATGTTAGATTGATAGCTAATTTAACTTTGCGTTTAATGAGAATCGCTCAGCTTGATTTGATGAATTGAAATTTGTCTTATGGAATTAATACAGTGTTATAGCTATATTAAGAGCGATTATTCTTCTTGTTTTTTTCGAAAGCCTCAATGGTCGCCATATGAAAAGCGTCCTTTGAACTATACCTTTCTAAAAAAAATTGACAATGCTTTTGTGCGTACTTCCCATTTTCTCTGGGCTTTTAAAGCTTACCCAAAAAACCCGAAGAAAAAGTTTTGTTTCCATATATTTAAATCCCGGCATAGTTGCAAATATAGCATAAATTACGCTTATTACACTTTTTTCATCCTTTACATACGTAAATGTTAAAAAAATTATTTTGCCAAAACTGTATGTAGCTACTATTTTTGCAATAGCCTATTTCTATAGAGGAGCTACAGGTTACTTCCAGTTGCTGATTTTGTTTAAAAATATATCGTATGCCACATAATGCTACAACTTATTTTTAATCAGTACACTATTTATCATATAGTTTCGTATATTTCCGTTGGCTCGACGTTTTCTTTATGTATGCGATGCGGGGTTTACGATTTCTATGTAGTAACCATTGCTGATTAAATCCTTACTAAATATTCACGTGATCAGTTCGCAATTATGCATATATACTAAGCATATAACTTTGACGCCCAAGCAGATTATATGTTTTTGATAATAAAATTATGATAATGATATAGTTAATAATATCCATTTAAGGTACTGAATTTTCCAACTAAATTAAATACATCTTTCTTAATAATATTTGTGACAACAATGAGCTCATTGTTATAATACCCACATTAGCAAATAAGTGTTTATTATTAGGTTATTCTAAGAGTGTATATTACTTGATTAACTTAAAAGCCGCTACTTCTATTCTCAGAAAAATCTTTTTTTTAACTAATTAACTAACATGTTTGAAAATTTGCTAATATAATGATTTATTATTGAGTATGCATTGATCACTATTTCCATTAAAAATATCAAGTGGTTGTGCTGTTCGTCTAG
>JABXWE010003429.1:0-60669 GCA_014611495.1 Limonius californicus | reverse complement strand
TCTTGTGTTATGTGTCTTGAGTTGCCTATTTTTGAAATGGTAACCAGATAACCAGATTAGTGTTAAGTGGTATAAAGATTCAATAAATCTCAATCCATCATTTAGATCTAATATATGAGTATAGAATCTAGAGCTAGATCTTTCTTACCGAGGAATCTATAATAACATAACTGTTAAGAATAGCTAACATGCATCTCTAATTCTTGGAACGGTCATAGAAAGTTTATGCATAGCTGTCTTGTGTTATGTGTCTTGAGTTGCCTATTTTTGAAATGGTAACCAGATAACCAGATTAGTGTTAAGTGGTATAAAGATTCAATAAATCTCAATCCATCATTTAGATCTAATATATGAGTATAGAATCTAGAGCTAGATCTTTCTTACCGAGGAATCTATAATAACATAACTGTTAAGAATAGCTAACATGCATCTCTAATTCTTGGAACGGTCATAGAAAGTTTATGCATAGCTGTCTTGTGTTATGTGTCTTGAGTTGCCTATTTTTGAAATGGTAACCAGATAACCAGATTAGTGTTAAGTGGTATAAAGATTCAATAAATCTCAATCCATCATTTAGATCTAATATATGAGTATAGAATCTAGAGCTAGATCTTTCTTACCGAGGAATCTATAATAACATAACTGTTAAGAATAGCTAACATGCATCTCTAATTCTTGGAACGGTCATAGAAAGTTTATACATAGCTGTATCTTGTGTTATGTATCTTGGGTTGCCTATTTTTGAAATGGTAACCAGATAACCAGATCAGTGTTGCGTGGTATCTAGATTAAATAAATCTCAATCCAGGATTTAGACCTACTATATGAACATAGAATCGGGAGCTAGATTTTTCTTACCGATGAAACGAAAATAACAGAATTAATAAGAATAGCAACCATGCATCTCTAATTCATGGAACGGTCATTAAAAATTTATATATCGCTGTATCTCTTTTTTTGTATTTTAGGTTGCCTATTTCTGAAATGATGACCAAATTAGTATTGAGTAGTATCTAGATTAAATAAACTCAATCCAAGATTTGGATCTACTATATGAATATGGAATCTGGAGATAGATCTTCTTACCGAGGAAACGATAATAAGATAACTGTTTAGAATATCAAACATGCATCTTTAATTCATGGAACGGTCATTAAAAGTTCATACATCGCTGTATCTTGTGTTATGTATCTTGAGTTGCCTATTTTTAAATGGTGACCAGATTAGTGTTGAGTAGTATCTATATTAAATAACTCTCAATCCAGGAGTTAGATCTACCCTATGAATATAGAATCTGGTGGAAGATCTTTCTTACCGAGGAAACGATAATAGCATAACTGTTAAGAAGAGCAAACATGTATCTCTAGTTCATGGAACGGTCATTAATAGTTTACATATCGCTGTATCTTGTGTTATGTATCTTGGGTTGCCTATTTTTTAAATGGTTACCAGATTAGTGTTGAGTAATATCTAGATTAAGTATATCCCAATCAAGGATTTAGATGTATTATATGAATATAGAATCTGGAGGAAGATCTTTCTTACCAAGAAAACGATAACAACATAACTGTTAAGAATAGCAAGCATGCATCTCTAATTAACGGAACGGTCATTAAAAGTTTATACAACTCTGTATCTTGTAGTATGTATCTTAGGTTGTCTATTGTTTGTTGTACTTTTTTTCTGTATCGCCCTATATAGGCACAATATAGATATATACTTAATCAAACGATTATGGGGATTTCAGTTTAATTTTACAGTGCATTGATTTTCCTCGAACGAATTACTCTTATTGAAATATCATACGGCATTAGTGTAGAAACATACTACGATTGTCATTTCATAGGCACATTCCGCAGCCCTCTGATTAGTGTTGGTTTAAATAAATCTAGATCCAGAATTTAGGTACATCTACTCTATGAATGTAGAATCTCGAACTAGATTTTTCTTACAGAGGAAACGATAAGAACACAACTGTTAAGAATAGCAAAGGTGCATCTCTAATTCATAGCACCGTCATTTATACATCGCACTATCTTGTGGTATGTATCTTGGGTTGCCTATTTTTGAAATGGTAGGATTGTATTTCTTCCTGAATAATCCTACATAGGCACAAAAGACATACGTACTTAATCAAACGGTTGTTGATATTTCAGTTGCATTTTACGCTGTGCTGATTTTCCCTGAACAAATTACTCTTATCAATAACATTGCATTAAGGCAGAGAAGTACTAAGGCTGTCATTTTCCAGGCATATTCTACAATCCTCTGACCAATTTTTGGCAGTACCTATCTAGAACGAGTAAATCTGTACCTGGAATTTAGATCCACCATATGGGTGTAGTATCTGAAACTACATTTCTGTAACTGAAGAGACAATAATAACATAACTAGCAAGCGTAGCAAACGGACACCTCTGCAATATCTTGTGATACGTACCTTAGGTTGCCTATTTTTGGAATACCAGTCTTGTACTCTCCCATGAATCTCCCTGAATATTTTAAATTTTCTATAGATTTGAGATTGTTTAATATTATTATTTATAATATTGTTAGATTTTTGTATGTTTTATGGACAACTCAAGAGTCGCAACAATAATACAAACATAGAAGAAAGTTATAAACGTATTAAGAAACCTTAGTAATTAGATTTGAAGTGAGTTACATTTAAAGACGTTTTATATATTAATCTAAAATATGAGTTCAAGTGGTTAATAATTTTTCCTCCAAGTTTTTTAAGACTAAACCACCATCTTACATGATTACTTAGAAGCAGGAGGGTTGGTTTTACTTAAATCGGTGTTATAAATCTTAGTATTTGGAAGATGTAATGGTTAATGAAATATTCACAAAAACATCCAAGAACACACGCGATAAAACAAGTAGGAAAATGAAAGTGTAGCGATAAAATATTACCTCAAAACACGCGACAATAAAATTTCCCATTTTAGTACATGACATGACAAACTCCAGCCGTGTTTTGTTGTATTCAAAGGAAAAAGTGCCCGCCTCAACCTCGCCCACCCAAATGCCACAGTTATACGGGCTAATATTAAAGGTTTTGGGGCATATTCGTCCCGAATTTAGAAGAACATGCGACTCACGTATTGTAATAAAAACAGGCTGACCGCGACGTATCTATAGATATTATGCCAGGAATCTAATCCATTATGCCCCGCTCATAACGTAATTTATTAAGCAGACCTGAAGTGGAATTTTATGGTATTATATGGTATTACAAGTTTGTAGCAACAATGGCGACCCGGCGCAAAATATTGAGATGGATTTGAAAGCGTAGGCACATCAAACGTTTCTCTTGAATAGATGGCTCTGCCATTCGAAGTTGAAAGAAAATTGAATCATCCAATTCAGACGACAATTTGGTTCTCTATGGAAATTAAATGAATTTGTGGACTTTGTCGAAATAATCGTGCACCTTGTGTTGGATACGAAAACAAAAGATATTTTTATTTATCTCTCTTTCGTCATTAATATTTAGAATGCTTTAAAATTGTGTTACATTTGTAGAAGAATGCCCGGAAACATAATACAATTTCTTTTCCCTTTTGTGTTATTTAGAATTCAATTTTTATTGCATTTTTTGCAATTTATACCCTCAAACCGGCAGGTTTTGGTAAAATACAGTTCGTATGACTATCTGAAGTTCTAATTAAAAGTCCCGGATCAAAAATCCCACCGGACAAATTCTCATAGGACCAAACTCCAGCCTAAAAGAACTCCTAGCAATAATTCTTTCAAAAAATATCCGATAAAATGTGGGATTTTTGATGGATGTACTTCGAATAATTTCCTGGTTAAGAATTAGCCAGGATTTCTTAATTAATGTTGTATATTTTTAATATCCGGTCATTTATAAGAAAACGAACTTTTACTAGAAAGATATTTGCAAATGTGGTAGGTTTTTGCTACCAGAATCGTTAACCAAGAGAATTTTTATCATTGAAACATTTTACAAATAGTGCTACAGTTTGATTAGCTAACTTTTAGATGAGGTTTTAAAACTACGAGTTTCACCGGTGGGAGTTTTAACAAACGAAGCTTTATTCTGTGAATACAGATTCTAGTTTGAAGAATTGTTATTATTTAATTATTACATCAACACTGTAGGTTTAGCTAATTAAAAATTAAAACACATAATAATTTTATAGACAACAATATTGACCAATTAGGATATTTGTTAACAAAAATATTTGTATATGCATTTTTTAAATGAAAACATGCAGTACTTATTGTTTTTATAAATACAGTATTTTATGTTTCCCACTAAGGGATTTGTGATGGTAAGAATTTTAACTAAAGGGATTTTGTTGGTAAGATGTATCCTGAAAATATTTCATAGACGAGAATTTTGTGGATTACATTTTAACCAGCGGGATTTTGGCAACTCTCTTGGGTGGGAGCAACTAAAACTAATAATAACATAATAATGTTCATGTTATATATGGCAAAATATGAACCAGCAAGACATCTTGTAAATAAATATTTAAATTGTCAACAAAATACTTATTAGACATACAATTTCTAAAAATGCCTAGCTTTAGTATTGAGATTTTAACTGGGGGGACATTTTTTGGGAGAAAATTATAACCTATGGATTTTTTTGTTGCGGCTTGTTTTACATGTGATATTTTAGAGAACAAATTTTTGTGGTTAGGTTTTTAGATAGCGGGATTTTTATACCTTTTAACAATCATTGACGCCATTTTTTCGGAAGTAGTAGATGCGCTCTATAAACTTAATTATATTTTTTTGATAGGAGGATTGCAGATGGAATTTTATTGGCTTGATTTTTATGGGAAAACTTTAATGGGCGGAGTTGCTATAGATCTGTTTTATCGTTAAGATTTTTATATTCCGAATTTTATATCATACAACATTGTTGTCATAGTTAAAATAATTCTTGTAATTTCATATTATGTTAACGAACATTTATACAAGACTTTATTTATTGCTTTAGACTCTTAAAACTATTTAACTGTCACTAAAATCAGAAATAATACCTATAACTATTTTATTAACCTAAAATATCGAACAGCAGAATTGGGTAAAATAGCATTTTAAAATTAATTATACAAATGGAAACTGAAATTTTTAACAACGAGATTTTGACTGGTGGGAATTTGTTACCGTGCGAATTTTAAATTGTGTATTTTTCACCAGAATTGTACATCCACCTCTTTTATGTTGAAGATTTTAGGCCTGTTTAACCAATGGAATTTTATTTCGAGAAATAGAGGTTCTATTTTTGAAATAATTGTTATTTTCTAATAATGTTGTAAGGATATTAAAACATAAATTTATTTATTTATTGTGTATTAATTAATTAATAGCGAATAATATTAGAAGTAAAACATGAATAATTTTCATTTTATACCTAAACATGGGCAGAAAAATCTGGTAAATTAGAACAATTTTAGACTGGACAGATTTTGTAATGGTGAGAATTTTAACCTGTGGGGTTTTCTTCGGCAACAATTTTACAATAAATACATCATATGCGGCGTTTATGTTGGTTGTTTTTATCCTACGGGATTACCTTTATGACATGATTTGGGATTTCTATTTCTTATTGCTTTTACTAAGTAGAACTTACATTTTAAAACTGTAATTTTGTGGGGAAGTTTGTTATGGTGGGAATTTTAACTTATAAAATGACAGATAAACTTAACATGCTTTTATGATTAAGTTTTTGCCGATGAAATGTTCTGTTTAACACGTGGAATTTTATACTGAGAAATGAAATTTCTACTTTTAAAATAATTGGTATTTTGTAATACTAGTTTAAGGATGTTTACACACTATATCTAGAATTTATTATTAGGGAAAAATATTGAAAACAATATGAACAAATTACATATAATGCAGCATTTTGATTTACCACAACCTTTGGCTGACGGGATTTGGTTATTGTGGGAATTATCTTTACGCATAGAAACATTTTACCAGTGAGATTTTATCTCAAGGGAGTTCTTATGATAAGACATTTAACTAGTATGTTTTCTGTTAAATCAATAGATGAAATTTTACATACGATTGTTTTATGACGAACTTTTTTACCAACGAAATTTTGGTAGGCCTGTTTAACTAGTGGAATTTTAAATCCAGAAATAAATTACTTTTAAAATGATTGTTATTTTCTAATACTGTTTAAGCATATGTTTCTACATTTATTTATTTTTAGTCTCAGTTCATTGAATTAAGAGTGAATATTATTAGAAATAACATAACGAATTTTTATCGTATAAACGAAAAATACAAAACAGCAAAAAAATTTGTAAAATTTGTATAAATAGCAGTTTTTAGCAGAGCTTTTGGCTGGTGGGATTTTGTTATAGTGGGAATTATAAACTGTGAGATTTTTTTGGTAGGGTGTACAATTGGTATTTCATACAACTTTTTATCAAAAAATGTTTTACATAAAAATTTAACCTTTTAGAACAACGACTAACGAAATTTTGTTGTGGTAAAAATGTTAACTTGTGGTTTTTTGTTGACAAAATTCTGATTTCACAAGCGCTTTTTTATGGAAATAATTTGTATTGATGGGTTTGCTGTAACCAAGCAGTTTCTTTTTCTGTTTCAAACTAAATGTATGTTACGTGTTTACATCTATTTCGAGTGAAACGACAAATTAATAAAGAGAAAGCGTTTTTAAATTATTTGATTACATGTCAGTTAATGAAACACATTTGTATTTACCTGCCTGGAAATACAATCAGTAGATACATTTTATGTCATTATTTTAAGCATTACTGGTATTATTAGAGGAAATGTTATATTTATGTTCCTGAAAGTACAATGTAAGCTTTTAAGCTTCTTACATAATAACGTTCGGTTGGAACATTCATCTTCTTAGATTTTAATCTAAAACCAATTCTGATTTTCTCTCCGGTATCTTTCTAACGGTACAATTTCTCGTTCAAATACTTGGTCGCAATATAAGTAAGTTTAAAATCTAACCCAGTTTTCCAGTCTTTTAAAAAGCTCTCTTGCTTTTATTTTTACTCACCTTTTACCTAGATTTCAGTTGCTTTTCTGGTATATTTATAATGCCAATGCACAGGCATTCAATAGCATTGCACCCACTTTCATTCGTCCTCGACCTTCTCACATGTGCCAAACAGACCTCCAGACGTTTCATATCCTGCCTGAAAGACTTGAGCAATCTAAAAGATGAAATAAAGGAGAACTCCAAAAACCACTCCGCCACTTATTGTGCAGATCAAAGACTAGTCCTGGTCCACCTAAAACCCAGCTCCCATTATCGATATAAAGCACCGCAAGCCGAGCTTTCATGCAATGTATGGCAACCAAGCCACAGTAAGACCTTTTTAATAAAGTAGATCAAGCGTAAACCGTAATGCTATTATGTCGTGATCCTCTGTATCTCGTCCACGTTTCAAGATCACTTATTAAGATCGATAGCATCCAGTTTTTTATGTGTTCGCATGAATCTGCCCAATACAGATAGTGCGACATTACTGTTTGGAGTAACTATAAATAAAGTTATAACAACATTAACCTAACATTTCTGTTACACTTTAGCAATTCTTTATAAACATCTATTTCGATTGTTTTTTTAAGGAGACAATTAACATAATCCAAAGAACCACAAACACTTCCAGCAGAAATCCATCGTGCCCTTGAAATAGATATTTTTAAGGTTATTTAGTCGTGTCTAGGAGATAAAACAATGACATTGCTGTTTGGAGTAACCATAAATAAAGTAATAACAACATTAACCTAACATTACTGCTACACTTTTAAAATTCATTACAAACTTTCCAACATCTACTTCGATTGCTTTTTCAAGCTGACAATTAATATAATCCAAAGAACCACAAACACTTCCAGCAGAAACCCATCGTGCCCTTGAAATAGATATTTTTAAGGTCATTTAATCGTGTCTAGGAGATAAAACAATGGGGATATTTTAACTAAGTTTAAGAAGATCGTCTGGGCTGTTCCTTTAAAATAGTTTTTTTAAATCGATAAAACTTATAATACTTGTTTAGAGAAGATTTGATGGCGTGCTATTTTCGATGGTGCTAATTTTGCCGTAGCGATTGTTTCCTGGCACTATTTTCGATATGTGCTATTGTTCATAGCCACATTTTACCTATATGCAACATTTTACCGAAATTGTTTTTACAAATTAATAAGTGCTATTTTACCGGGTGTTGGTTCTGGCAGTATTTTTCATGGCAACAATTTACCCGCTACTATTTTTGATGGGCGGGAAACTATCAATATCACTATTTTATTTCCAACATTCTCTTTGCTACAACTTTAGTAAACGATATTTTTACTGGGTACTGGAGTGGATGGATATTATTTTTGATTTCAGTGTTTTTGTCAGCAACATTTTACCCGCTACTGTTTTTGACGAGGGCTATTGTCTATATTTTTGTCTGTAACATTTTTTACCCCGTACTATTTTTGGTAAACATTATTTTTACCACGTACTGCTTTCGATAGGTGCTATTGCCTTTACCACTATTTTTATTAACAAAATTCTTTCCGGTAAACACTATTTGGATAAGGTACTGGCGTTAATGTTATTTTAGATATGGGTATTATTGTCAGCAACATTTTACCAGCTATTATTTTTGACAAACGTTATATCTGTATGTTAAAAAATATAATTATTACCTATGTCTTTGTATCGTGAATACTATTTTTAATGGGTACTGGTTTTGACAGACCTTATTTCTATTGGCAACAATTTACCCGTTACTAGTTTTGAGGGACGCTGTTGTCAATACCAGTATTTTTATTGCCAACATTTTCCTCATTACTATTTTTACCGAGTACTAGCGTTTATGGACGTTATTTTTGATGCCGGTGTTTTTGTCGACGCCATATTACCCGCTAATGTTTTCGGAGGTCGCTATTTTTGTCACGGTGCATAATATTTTTACCGGGTACTAGTTAAGATAGACACTATTTAAATTAGCAAAATTTACCCGTTATTAGTTCTGATGGGCGCTTTTCTCGATATCAATATTTTTTTTGCCAACATTTTCCCCAGTACTATTTTTACCGAGTACTGATATGTATGGGCGTTATTTTTGAAATCGGTATTGTAGGTACCACTATTTGTGTTGACAACATTTTAGCCGCTACTATTGTTGATGGGCGCTATTGCTGACGAAGGATGTAAATATTATTATCGATAACCTTTTACCGGGTACTATTTTAGATCATCGCTATTTTTACCGATTACTGATTCTGACGGGCGCTACTTTTATTGGCAAAAATCTATTCCCTGCTATTTGTGATAGGTGCTATTGTCGATATCAATATTTGCGTTGGAAATATTTTAGCAGCTACTATTGTTGATGGCCGCTATTTTTACAAAGACTGTTATAAATATTATTATCGGCAATATTTTACCGGATACTATTTTAGATGGTCGCTATAGGTGCTATTATCGATACCGCTATTTGTGTTGGAAATATTTTAGCCCATATTATTGTTGATGGGCGCTATTTTTGAAGAAGGATGTATATATTATTATCGATAACTTTTTACCGGGTACTATTATCGATCATCGCTATTTTTACTATTTTATTGGCAAAAATCTATTCCCTGCTATTTTTGATAGGTGCTAATGTCGATACTACCATTTTTCTTGGCAATATTTTAGCCGCTACTATGGTTGATGGCCGCTATATTATACAACGACTGTTATAACTATTATTATCGGCAATATTTTACCGACTACTATTTTAGATAGTCGCTATAAGTGCTAATACCGGTACCGCTGTATGTATTGGTAATATTTTAGCCACTATTATTGTTGATGGGCGCTATTTTTGCCGAAGGATGTAAATATTATTATCGATAACCTTTTACTGGGTACTATTTTAGATCATTGCTATTTTTACCGATTACTCATTCTGATAAGCGCTATTTTTATTGGCCAAAATCTATTCGCTGCTATTTTGGTAGGTGCTATTGGGGATACCACTATTGGCGTTGGCAATATTTTAACCACTATCATTGTTGATGGGCCCTATTTTTGCCGAAGGATATAAATATTGTTATAGATAACCTTTTACTGGGTACTATTTTAGATCATCGCTATTTTTACGGATTACCGGTTGTGATGGGCGCTATTTTTATTTTCAAAAATTTATTCCCTGCTATTTTTGATAGGTGCTATTGTCGATATCACTATTTGCATTGGCAATATTTTAGCAGCTGTTATTCTTGATGGCCCCTATTTTTAACAAAAGCTGTTGTAAATATTATTATCGGTAATATTTTACCGGCTACTATTTTAGATGGTCGCTATGGGTGCTATTATCGGTACCACCTTTGTGTTGGCAATATTTTTGCCGCTACTATTGTTGATGGGCGCTATTTTGACGAAGGTTGTAAATATTATTGTCGATAATCTTTTACTGGGTACTGTTTTAGATGATCGCTATTTTTACTGGTTACTGATTCTGACTGTTGCTATTTCGATTGGCAAAAATCTGCACGCTAGTCACTATTTTTATTTCAATCAGTCTACCTGCTGCTATTAATTGTTGACGGGCACTGCTGATGGTAAAGCCTGTTATAGCTATTATCGGCTGCATTTTGTGGGAAACTATTTTACATGATCACTATTTTTAGCAGTTACTGATTCTGATGGGCGCTATTTTTGTTTGGCCAAAATCTACCCGCTACTATTTTTGATTTTGTCGGTGCCACTTTTTCTGTTGGCAATATTTTACACGCTACTGTTGGCTATGGACACTATTTATGACGCCGGGTGTTATAAATATTATTATCGGCAACATTTTATCGGTTACTATTTTAGATAATCACTATTTTTACTGGTTAGTGTTTCTGATGGGCGCTATTTTTTTTGGCGAAACTACTCAGTACTATTTTTGATATTGTCGATACCACTTTCTTTGTTGGCAACACTTCACACGCTACTATTGGTTACACTTGGTTACGCTATTTATGTTTAAGACTGTTATAAATATTGTTATTGGCTTACTATTTTAGATGATCACTATTTTTACCGGTTCCTGATGGACGCTGCTTTATGGGCAAAAATCCCTCTCTACTATTTTTGATAGGCGCTATATTCGGTACCAAAATTTTTGTTGGCCACATTTTACTTGCTACTATTACTACTATTGTTGACGAGCACTATTAATGATTTATAACTATTTTTGTTGGCAATATCTTAGCCGCGACTATTGTTAACGGGCGCTATTTCTTAATGATCGCTTTTTTTTTAGTCGATTGTCGATTTCACTTCTTTTTTTGTTGGCAACATTTTACACAGTTCTAATTTTGTTGCGCGTTGTTTTCACCCGCGTCGGTATTATTTTTGCCGACAACAGCATACCCAACACTGTTTGTTATAGACTCTATTTTTTATAACTTTGAATTTTTAGCGGCAACATTTCATTCAGTACTATTGTTGGCGGCTCTATTTATTAGGTATTATTTTAAGGAGCTATTACTTTTATATCCTTCAATGGTGACTTCGTAAATTCGAATTACAGATTCTTGTTTCTCAATACTTCTTTACATTCAACCCTTGTATATGTAGTACTTATCGGAGTGTTTAGTTAAATTGAGAGGTGCATATATACAATCATATTTTGCTGAAATCGGCGCGTATTCAGTTACAGAACGTTAATATTAAATATGACACAATTGGCAACTCCAAATGGAGCCGCTCTTGTGCGGTGCACGACTTGCTCTACGAATGGGATTTGGCCCCGCCCCTCCTTATCTTTATTATAAAATAATAGTACTAGCAACTGTCATGTTTAGAGGCATTTCGGCAACAATTTCCAGATATTGCTGTCCTTGAAGGAGATTTTTACACCGCACTAACAAGACGTGTTGATGTATTCCGAGATACAGGGAGCATTACTCATAGAGATAGAGCTGGAAGGCCAAGAATTCTACTCAAAATATAGTTGATGATGTTCATCAACGTTTGAACGAGCAACCCACTACATCACTACGTACACTTTCGAAAAAAACTGGTTTATCATTAGGAACTTGCCATACTATTGTCAAACGAGGCCTGGTTAAACTCACAAAATATGAGGTTATGGAGTGCTGCAAATCCGCATACTTTTCGCGAATCTCCCCTTCACCCGTTACAAGTTGGTGTTTGGTTTGCTGTGTCTCGAAGACGTATTATCGGACCCATATTTTTCCACGAAACTGATACTGCTCAGAGATACCGGAATATTGTACGTGAATTTAATAATCAGCTTCATGAGGATGAGCTCCAGTAAGGCTACTTCCAACAGGATGGCGCGACGGCCCACACCGCGCAAGAGACCCTCAATTACCTTCATGAATTTTTTGACGATCAAATAATTAGTTTACGTTCAAATCCAGGATTTCCACCTAGATCACCAGGCTTGACTATTTTAGATTACTTTATATTCCCCTATCTGAAAAATAATGTATACAAGACCCCTATTAACAATATCGAGGAATTGCAAAACAGAATTACGGAACAGTGTGCCAATATAACTCCTTAAATTCTTATAAATGCTTTTAATCGTATGAAAATACGAGTAAATTTGTGTTTGCAGGACGGTGGTCATTTTGAACAGCGTCTTTAGTTTTTTATGTTTATTTTTGTACCTGTGAAATAAAAAAATTATAATTTCCAATTTTAATGATTACCTACTTGTTATGATTTGTTTAATAGTGTAGTAATTTAGTTGTTACTGTTATCGTCTAAATTGAAATAATAGAACTCATTTCTTCAAAAATTGATTTATTTACTTTTGCCATGCAACTTAACCTAACATAACACTGCCGGTTAGGTACTGGCCCTTGCGCTAGATGGCGCTAGAAAGGTTGTGCCTAAACGTCAATTGGTATATAAAGCTTGCATTAGACATTATTTTATTATTCCAAGGCCAACCGTTATGTAAATACTTTTTGAACTCACGGTACTTGGCTCCTACCTTATTTATTTAGGTGTAGAAAACCCAGGTACAACAAAAAACGTTGTGAATATCTTAATACATTGGCATTACATATTCTTGTACAATGTGTATGTATATATATATAAAATTTTTATAAAATATCATTTTCTTTTGTTTGCAGTCTACAGAAGCACGTAAAGAACGCCTCCGATGTCGAATATCCCGCTTATGGTGTCACGGGACCTAACAAGGATATATCTCCCTCCGGTGACAGGCGACTTGCACAGTCTGCACAAATGTACCATTACCAACATCAAAAGCAACAAATTATTGCAATGGAAAGGTGAGACAAATTGAGGTCCGTTTATTAAAGTTCAATTTACTCCACGAAAAAGGGAGCGTAACACGAAACATGAAAGTAATCTACTGGAAAATTCAGGTTTTCAGTTAACGCTGTCTGGAGTAAATAGAAAAATTGTTACAAGCTTTCAGGAAATTCCTTTCTGAGATCTGAAATAACAAATTTCCGTTTCAATTTTGTGCTATTGTGCAGTTGTTCGATTAATTCTTCAAGTTTATTCAATTAACATCATTGAGGGTTGTCATATTATTACATTTACATTTAATATAATTTCCTTCATTGCTATTATATTCACGTTTGTACCCACAACATTTCTGGACTATTTTACCTTCATGTTCATGTTCCTTTCCTCTTTTTTTTCAAGCGAATTAAAAATAAAACTAAGTTGTTCTTCTAACTAAAATCACTGCAGCCCTTAGAACCGGCAAGCCCTGATAGTAATTCTATGTATTCAACTAATCTTTTAAGATAACGTTGGACGTAAACCTACGTTTCCGTTGGTAGAACACGTGACATTTATCTTGAGGAGGTATATCGCATAAATCAGGTCGAACAGCGGGTTAACTTGGTTCATCTATAATTCAGAAACTCGCCTGGTTAGACCTCTGTCAGCTGAAGCCTTGAATAACAAAGTTACTACTCCTGATTAAACCGTTTTATAATTAAGCCATTTAACGCGAGCTTCGATTTTCAATTACAAATATAGTGTGTACTTTATGGTAATCTCAAGCTTGTATGAAATTTACAAAGTGGATAGAGTTTAAGCATCAATATTCGAAGTTTATGCGAACCAATAAACAGAAAACGAATGAATGGTTCTGAATTATTTTGTATATACGAGGGTTGCCTTTTACATTTCGGGATTAGAGAACAAAAACAAAAATTTATCATCGAAAATGGCTTTATTGTTTTTCAAAATATTCTCCATGAAGATCAATACACTTTTGCATGCGTGTGAACAAATTTTCGAAGCACTTTTTCCACTCCGATTGAGATATCTCCAAAACATGCATTTTGAACGCATCAACCGCTTCTTCAGGTGTCGAAAAACGTTGACCTCCAATTTATTTTTGATGTTCGGGAATAAAAAGAAGTCATTGGGTGCCAAATCAGGACTATACGGCGGATGACTCATCAAATCGACGTTTTGAGTGCTCAAAAAGTCACTTGTTCGAGTCGATGTGTGAGAGCCCGCATTGTCGTGGTGGAGAATGATCCGTCTTCGGGGGTTGGTTTTCCTTATTTCTCCGAAGACTTGTGGCAAACAAATGGTTGTGTACCATTCAGAATTGACCGTTCTACGTTGCACCAATAGTACGGTTGAGACATGTCCAGTTTTTCCGAAAAAACAGGCGACCATTTGCTTCGAAGTGCTTCGAGCACGAACGACTTTTGTTGGGTTTGGCTCGCCTTGGAAGATCCCATACAGTCGACTGCTGTTTACTTTCGGGCTCATACGCGTACATCCACGATTCGTCACCTGTCGCGATGTCGTAACATGTTTTGATGCATCGCGATTGAATTTTTTGAGCATTTCTTGCGACCAATTGACAGACTTGTTTTTGAGCGATTATCAAAGTATGTGGGATCCTACGCGAACAAATCTTTTTTACGGCCAAATGTTCATGCAATATTGAATGTATGCTGGTCCCACTAATGTCCAAGGATACCTCAATCTCACGATAAGTCACATGACGATCTTGCAGTATCAGTTCACGCACCGCATCAATGTTTTTCGGAACAACAACCGATTTTGGACGACCTTCACGAAATTCGTCGTTGGCTGAATTACGGCCACGATTGAATTCGGTAAACCATTGATAAACACTGGTCCTTGATGGTGCTTCATCGCAAAAAGTCGAATTAAGTTCATCGATGCACTGTTGTTGAGTTAATTCTCGTCGAAAGCTGTAAAACATAATCGCACGAAAATGTTCACGATTTAATTCTTTTTTTGGCCAATATGAATTTTTCAAGTTACTGTAAACAACACAAATAGCCCTCGTATGTCAAAACGTTCTGAGTACGTATACCGTCAAAAATGTCAAACTTTACGATAGAGACGTCAGTTGCCAGATGGCAGCACTAGGGTTGCCCAATCCCGAAATATAAAAGGCAACCCTCATAGCCTCTATTTGTAGATTTAAAAAACGTACAAGACTTTTGCTCTTCTATTACACAGGTCTGTATCAAATATGTTTCGCATAAAAATGAACCCTCTTAAATAAAATTGTCACTAAAAACAATGGTCTGTTAAAAGAATTTCTCTCAAAAATTTAACATTCTAGAAAACATTTTCTCTTCAATAAAATTTTAACCAAAACATTTTCTCTCTTGCAGAAAGTTTTCTTGATAAATATAAGCTCGTAAATAAAACTGCTACACAAAAATATTTAAGAGTTCTCTTAGGAATTTACTTTTCTTAAATAATATTGGTCTTAAACAAAATTGTGACACCAAGATATTTCTCTCGGGAAGAAAGTTGTTTTTATAGAAACAATTATCTGTAAAATTAAACCCTCGCAAAAATCATGATCTCTTGAATATAGTTCTTTGATAAATTCATTTAATTTTGAAAAATATCCCAAAAATTAATTTCTCGAAAAAAATTCTCTCTTTAATAAAGTTATAACACAGAAAGTGTTTTCTCTGTTACAAAGAGTTTTCTCAGAAATTAATTATTACAGGAAAAGTTCTATGCAAAAATAATTATCTCTTGAAAAGGGTTCTCTGACAAGTGACAAATGAAAGTTGCAAAATATTCTCCCTTAAATAAAATGGTCGCATGAAAACATTTCTCACTAATCTATTTTTCATGAGAAATTTCTCTCTTAAATAAAATTTTAGAAAATTTTTTTTCTTTTGGAGCCATTTCTCTCAGAAATAAAATTATGACAAAAAATATTCTCTATCTTGTACAAAGTAGAAAGAAATGTATTGTGCTAGAAGAAATATTTTCTCTTAAATAATTCTCCCAATAATTTGCTTTTAAAAAAAGTTTTAAAATAATTGTCGACAACATATATCTCTTGGAGCCATTTATCTCACAAATGTATTTATCCGAAATACAATTATGAAAAGATTTTGCTCTGTATTGTACAAAGTCTTCTCAGAAATGCATTGCGCTTGAAAGAATATTTACTCTTAAATAAAATTGTAACACAAAAATATTTTTGCCGTGTAGAAAGATCTAGTAGAAATTGGTTTTTGCAAATAGTTATCTCTTAAATAAAACCCTCACAAAAGAAATTTTTTTGTCATTGTGTATTGAAGACCGTAATTCTTTAAAAAAAATTTTCTCTTCTTTAAAGCAGTAACACTAAACAATTCTCTCTTAGAAAGAGTTCTCTTGGAAAGTATTTCTCTTGAAAAATATTCGTTCCGTAACAAAATTGCGACACCAAGATATCAGAGATTTGGTTTTCACGGTAAAGCTCTGCTGCAGAAAATAATTGTCTCTTGAAAAGAGTTCTCTGACAAATGGTAGTGGCTTGCAAAATATTCTCCCTTAAATAAAATGGTCGCATGATAACATTTCTCTCTCGTAAAGTGTTTTCTCACTAATTTATTTTTCACGAAAAAGAACCACAAAAAGTGTTTTAGCTCTTAAAAATAGATTTGTCAGAACTTTTTTTTTACAGAAAAAGTTATCTCTTAAACAAAACCTTTGCAAAAAAGTCATTGTCTCTTGAAAGATCCTCTGACATATACATTTCATCTAGAAAATATTCTCTTTTAAATAAAATTATCTCGTGAAAGCATTTCTTTTTCAAAAAGGTTTCTCATAAAACGATAGTTACTATCGTAAAAGATATTTGTCTCTTGAGAAAATTTCTCTCACGAATTAATTTCTCTTAAAAAATTCTGTCTTTAATAAATTTATAACACAGAAAATATTTCCTCTCTTAAAAGGAGTTTTCTGGGAAATTTATTACTCTTGAAAAATAGAAACTCTTAAATAAAATCCCAACACAAAAATATTTCTTTTATAAAAAAAAGTTCTCTCAGAAATTGGTCTTTGTAGAAATAATTCCCCTTTTAGACACAAAATATTTGTCTCTTGGTAGCATTTCTGTCATATATTTATTTCTGTTTAAATATTCCCGTCCTCAATAAAATTAAAACATGAAAGTGCTTTCTCTCTTCAAAATACTTGAAAGTTTATTTCTCTAGACAATTATGCATTCTTGTCTCTTGGAAAACCTTCTCTGATTAATTTATGTCTATTGGAAATACAACTCTCTTAAATAAAAGTTGTATTTTTCTTCTCACAAATTTATATCTCTAAAATAGTTAAACAATATTTCACACAAAAACAATTCTTTTTCATATATTTTCTTTCCTTGAAAAATATTTTCTTTGAAGTAAAATTGTAGGACAATAATATTTCTATCTTGAAAAAGATCACTTAGAAATATATTTCTCCTGAAAAGATATGTATCTTAAATAATTCAAAAAAATCTTTCTCCCTTGAAAAGAGTTCCAATTAATTTTATTTCTTTCCTAACAAAGACCGCCTTTAAGGATGACTATACAAGGTGTTAATGAATTTCAGGAACAAACTTCTTTTTTGCTAATAAATGTATGGTCAAAAGTGTTTCCTTTCAGGGATAGAGCTTCTCAAAGATTCTTTAAGAAGCGCCTAAATGTAGGCAACTCAATTTACTTCCTACTATTTGTTTCCATAACGACGGAAATTATCACGACGCGACATTTTGAACATTTACTATAATTTTGTTAATTTTTGAATTAGTCCTTGTACATTTTTCAAATAGTTGATTTTGGCTTTGTAATTTTGGTTTTTTCTACTGCTTTTCTACGCAATATAAAATATGGTTAAATTTTGCGTGTGTCTTGGGAATTTTTATATACTGTAGAGATATAGATTTAATAACCTGTCCTATAAGTGTTAATTATAGCTGCAATTTACAAAATTCACAGGAGATGTAAACATTTAAATACAAATCGATGTGGTGCTGCTTGAGAAATATTTCTTGACAGTGACAAAAAACAAAGCTTGTATCACTTCCAGTTATTTCCGGAAGTGTACGATGATGGTTGACATGTGAATTCGGTAGAAAATGTGGTCCTTAATCATTCTTGTGAAAGAAAAATCTATACTAGTAACGGAAAAGCTAAGCTCGTATTTTTTGTTTTGAACGGAGAATATTTTGTCAACGCAAGGAAGCTAACATTTAACTTTATTCAGAAGTAATGGAGTTTGATGAAAAATAATTTTCAGTAGAGCTGCTGCCAGTGAGAGGCATGGCTCGGTGTCAGAAGCTGATAGTGATGAAGAGAACGAAGAAGGAGATTATACGGTCTATGAATGTCCAGGATTAGCGCCGGTGAGTATCCAATATTTTCTAAATATGTCATAACTTCCATTTTGTTTCATTTAAACACTTATACAGAATTTAAGTACACGACAGATCTCGTGATGCAACGATCTTTCGCATATGCCTCTCTTATCCTTTTAAAGTATTAAAGATAAAAAGGGCTTATAGCTCAACGTGGGATTCGAACCACGGGAAGTGGTGCACTTTTACTCCATTAAATATTTAATAGGTAGAATATCTCGTTGGTTTGTCATTGCTTTCTGAGGCAACGGCCTGACCTTTAGGCCACCACCAAGCATAGTTTTTATTGGTACCTCTTCTGTTTGATAGAAACTAACCTGTCGGGGTAATCAACCAAAACTAAACGCCTAACCTCTTAACCAAAAATTACTAAAACTAGCTCACACCCTCAGTGTACAACAGGTAATTTAAGGATGTTACAATGAAAACAAAATAATATACCAATACTGGTCCAATTCGTAGAACTTATTTAAAACAAGGAAATTAATTATTTCAGTTGAGTCTACAGAAGACTATGTTCGCCTCGAAGGTGAATTTTTTCTAAACTTGGACGTATGGTAAATGTTAGACCAACCGCAATTAAACATATGAAAAAAGGGTGAAAAACATTTGAAAAGGGATCAGAACCCTAATTAATTCCTCATTTTTAGACACCCCAAATTACACCCAAAAGAGTAAACCCTCCAAACAAATTCAGACACATGAAACAGAGTTAAAAAGGCTTAAAAAGAGTTAAAATCACTGAAAAGGGATCAAAACCCTACTTAAATCTTCATTTTCCGACACTCCAAAATAATAAACCCAAAAGAGTAAGCCCACCCCATATTAAAAGCAGAAGAGTAAACCCGCCATAAAAATTGAGACACGTGGAAAAGTGGCAAAAATAATTTTTAAGTGTTAAAATCACTGGAAAAGGGTCAAATTGTAAAAGTGTTAAAATCACTGGAAAAGGGTCAAAACCCTAGTTAAATCCCTCATTTTTAGATATTCCAAAATAAACACGAAAGAGTAAACCCTCCATACAAATTGACACACGAAAAAGGGTTAAAATCACTCGAAAAAGTGTTAAAATCACTTTGAAACGCGTTAAAATCACTGAAGAAGAGTCAAAACCCTACTTAAATTTCTCATTGTTACACGCTCCAAAATAAAAAAGTAAACCCTCTATAAATATTGAAACACATGAAAAAGGGCACGAATCACTTGAAACAGTGTTAAAATCACTGAAAGAGGTCATAACCCTACTTAAATTCCTGATTTTTAGATATTCCAAAATAAATCCAAGAAAGTAAACTGTCTATAAATATTGAAGCACATGAAAAAAGGACAAGAATCACTTGAAAAGTGCTAAAATCACTGAAAAAGGGTCAAAACCCTACTTAAATTCTTTATTTTTAGATATTCCAAAATAAAGCCAAAAAAGTAAACCCTCTATAAATATTGAAGCACATGAAAAAAGGACAAGAATCACTTGAAAAAGTGTTAAAATCACTTTGAAAAGCGTTAAAATCACCGAAGAATAGTCAAAGCCCTACTTAAATTGCTCATTGTTACATCACCCAAAATAAACCCTCTATAAATATTGAAACAGATGAAAAAGGGCAAGAATCACTTGAAAAAGTGTTAAAATCACTGAAAGGGGTCAAAACCCTACTTAAATTCTTCATTTTTAGATATTCCAAAATAAAGCCAAAAAAGTAAACCCTCAATAAATATTGAAGTACATGAAAAAAGGACAAGAATCACTTGAAAAAGTGTTAAAATCACTTTGAAAAACGTTAAAATCACTGAAAAAGGGTCAAAGCCCTACAAATAAATTCTAAACCATCCTTAAAAATTGAAACATATAAAAAAAAGTTTAAAAACCCTTGAAAAGTGTTGAAATCACTGAAGAAGAGTCAAAACCCTACTTAAATTCCTCATTGATATACGCTCCAAAATAAAAAAGTAAACCCTCTATAAATATTGAAACACATGAAAACGGGCAAGAATCACTTGAAAAAATGTTAAAATTACTGAAAGGGGTCATAACCCTACTTAAATTCCTCATTTTTAGATATTCTAAAATAAATCCAAGAAAGTAAACCCCCTATAAATATTGAAGCACATGAAAAAAGGGCAAGAATCATTTGAGAAAGTGTTAAAATCACCGAATAAGGGTCAAAGCCCTACAAATAAATTCTAAACCATCCATAAAAATTGAAACATATAAAAAAAGGTTTAAAAAAACTTGAAAAGTGTTGGAATCACTGAAGAAGAGTCAAAACCCTACTTAAATTTCTCATTGTTACACGCTCCAAAATAAAAAAGTAAACCATCCATAAATATTGAAACACATTAAAAAGGGTAAGAATCACTTGAAAAAGTGTTAAAATCACTGAAAGGGGTCAAAACCCTACTTAAATTCTTCATTTTTAGATATTCCAAAATAAAGCCAAAAAAGTAAACCCTCTATAAATATTGAAGTACATAAAAAAAGGACAAGAATCACTTGAAAAAGTGTTAAAATCACTTTGAAAAACGTTAAAATCACCGAAAAAGGGTCAAAGCCCTACAAATAAATTCTAAACCATCCTTAAAAATTGAAACATATAAAAAAAAGTTTAAAAACCCTTGAAAAGTGTTGAAATCACTGAAGAAGAGTCAAAACCCTACTTAAATTCCTCATTGATATACGCTCCAAAATAAAAAAGTAAACCCTCTATAAATATTGAAACACATGAAAACGGCCAAGAATCACTTGAAAAAATGTTAAAATCACTGAAAGGGGTCATAACCCTACTTAAATTCCTCATTTTTAGATATTCTAAAATAAATCCAAGAAAGTAAACCCTCTATAAATATTGAAGCACATGAAAAAAGGGCAAGAATCATTTGAGAAAGTGTTAAAATCACTTTGAAAAACGTTAAAATCACCGAATAAGGGTCAAAGCCCTACAAATAAATTCTAAACCATCCATAAAAATTGAAACATATAAAAAGAGGTTTAAAAAACTTGAAAAGTGTTGGAATCACTGAAGAAGAGTCAAAACCCTACTTAAATTCCTCATTGTTACACGCTCCAAAATAAAAAAGTAAACCCTCTATAAATATTGAAACACATGAAAAAGGGCACGAATCACTTGAAACAGTGTTAAAATCACTGAAAGGCGTCGTAACCCTACTTAAATTCCTCATTTTTAGATATTCCAAAATAAATCCTAAAAAGTAAACCCTCTATAAATATTGAAGCACATGAAAAAAGGGCAAGAATCATTTGAAAAGTGCTAATATCACTGAAAAATGGTCAAAACCATACTTAAATTCTTCATTTTAAGACACCCCAAAATAAACCCAAAAGAGTACCAAAAGAGTAAACCCTCCAGAAAAATTGAGACTCGTAAAAAAGGGTCCAAATCAACTGAAAAGCGCTGAAATTCCTAAAAGGGTCAAAAACCTACTTAAATTCCTCATTTAAATTTAAACCCAAACGAGCAAGCCCTCTATAAAAATAAAAATTGACACATGAAAAAAGGGCAATAATCACTTAACAGTGTTAAAATCACTACAAAGGCATCAAAACCCTACTTAAATTCCTCATTTTTAGACCCTCCAAAAAAATTGGGACATGAAAATGTGCAAAAATTACTTGAAAAGGCGTTAAAATTAGTGAAAAGGGGTCAAAACCCTACTTAAATCCCTCATTTCTCGACACCCAAATTAAACGCAGAAGAATAAACCCTCCATAAAAATTGAGACACGTGGAAAAGGGGCAAAAATCATTAGAAAAAGTAATAAATCACTGGAAAAGGGTCCCAACCCTACTTACATTGCTCATTTTTAGACACTCTAAAATAAACCCAAAAGAGTAGACCCTCTAAATTAAGACACGTGAAAAAGGGCGAAAATCACTTGAAAAAGTGTTAAAATCACCAAAAAAGAGTTAAAATCACTGAAAAAAGATCAAATGCTGCTTATATCCCTCACTTTTGGACACCTTATATTAAAATCAAAAGACTAAACCCTCTGTAAAAATGAGAGACATGAAGGAAGGGCAAGAATCACTTGAAAAAGAGCTTAAATCACGGAAAGTGTTAAAATCACTGAGAAAAGATCAAAACGCTACTTAAATCCCTTATTTTTGGACACCACAAATTAAAATCAAAAGAGTAAACCCTCCATAAAAATGAGAGACATGAAGGAAGGGCAAAAATCACTTGAAAAAGTGTTAAAATCACTGAAAAAGAGTTAAAATCGCTGAAAGTGTTAAAATCGCTGAAAAAGGGATCAAAACCGCACTTAAATTCCTCATTATTAAACACTCCAAAACAATAAACACAAAAGAGTAAACCCTCCATAAAAGTAGAGACATATGAAAAAGAGAAAAAATTTATAGTGAGAGGGTGAACATTTACTGAAAAAGACCCTACTTAAATCCCTTATTTTTATAATACTGAAAAAGTGTCAAAACCTTACACTTAAATCCCTTATTTTTAGCCACCCCAAATTAAAATTAAAAGAGTAAACCCTTCATAAAAATTGAGACACGTGGAAAAGGGGCAAAAATCATTTGAAAAAGTGTTAAAACCACTGGGAAAGGGTCAAAACCCTACTTAAATCCCTCATTTTTATAATCTCTGAAAAAGATTCAAAACCCTACACTTAAAGCTCTCATTGTTAGACACCCCAAATTAAAATCAGAAACGTAAACCCTTCATAAAAAATGAAACACGTGGAAGACGGGCAAAAACCGTTTAAAAACTGTTAAAATCACCGAAAAAGGGTTAAACCCCTACTTAAATCCCTCATTTTTGGATACCCCACATTAAAATCAAAAGAGTAAACCCTCCATATAAATGAGAAACATGAAAAAGGGCGAAAATCACTTGAAAAGTGTTAAAATCACTGAAAAAGAGTTAAAATCGCTGAAAGTGTTAAAATCACTGAAAAGGGGTCAAAACCCTTCTTAAATCGCTCATTTTAGTAATCACTGAGAAAGGCTCAAAAGCACTTGGAAAAGGGGCAAAAATAATTTGAAAAAGTGTTAAAATCACTGGAAAAGGGTCAAAACCCTACTTAAATCCCTCATTTTTGGATACCCCAAATTAAAATCAAGAAAGTAAACCCTCCATAAAAAAGACATATGTAAAAGGGCGATAATTACTTGAAAACGTGTTACAATCACTGAAAAAGAGTTAAACCCGCTGAAAGTGTTAAAATCACTGGGAAGGGGTCAAAACCCCACTTAAATCCCTCATTTTAATAATCACTGAGAAAGGGTCAAAACCCTACACTTAAATCCCTCATTTGTAGACACCCCAAATTAAAATCAGAAGAGTAAACCCTCCATAAAAATTGAGATACGTGGAAAAGGGGCAAATATCATTAGTAAAAGTGATAAATCACTAGAAAAGGGTACCAACCCTACTTACATTGCTCGTTTTCTGACACCCAAAAATTAACCCAAAAAAGTAAACCCTCCATAAAAATTCAGACACATGAAAAAAGGACGAAAATTACGTGAAAAAGTGTTAAAGTCACTGAAAAAGAGTTATCATCGCTGAAAGTGTTAAAATGATTTGAAAAGGGTCAAAACCCTACTTAAATCCCTCATTTTTGAATATCCCAAGTTAAAATCAATAAGCCCTCCATAAATACAGTTCGAAATCAGAAACTCATGAAATAGAGATGATACACGTTTGTTTAATTTAAATTTGTAATGATATTCCTTTTGGCATCCTTGATAAATCATAACAGCATAGCTCAACAGGCCATAAAAAATGGTATCGAAGCCTATATTTAGTAACAATTAGTAATTGTCAATTACTATAATAATTTATTTGAAGATATTGAGTAAAAAAATTCAATTATAATAGTATTTATTTATTGAAAACATTTATACCGAATGAAATATGCAACCATTTAGTCGCCATGGTGACCAGCATAGTACCCATGTACGGCCTCGATGTTTGGTGCATGTTCGTCCAAACAGGCCAACACTAGGGCCACTGTATCTCCGTCGGTTTTTCCATAAATTGCATCACAGATTAGTACCAATTTAATTGCTATAGCTGGTTTGTAGATCTTCTTTAAAACTTTCGTAACTTCGTACCACTGTATCTTGCCATTCTCTTCTTGCAAGCCTAACCGTTTCCAGCAGCAACTCAGGAAGTCTTTATATTTTGGATTATCGGCGGGAACGGTGGACATCTTCTTAGCTTCCAGTACGACATCTACAGAAACTCCAGTTTCAACGACACATATTTGCTCGTCTTCATCCAGCATTTCGTCATTTTCGGCATGAACCTGAAAGAAAAGTAAAGTAATTTACTACAAGTAGTCAGCAATGTAGCTATGAGTAGTTTCGGGTAATTTCAAATGCGAATCATATTCATACTAATGAATTAAAATTTGATTTCGAACGGTTGCCTTTCAAGTACAAGAATACAATAATATAGTATAGTGGTTCTCAAAATATTTTCAGGCGCGACTCCTCCTTGACCAAAATTTTTCTTGCGGCCCTTCTCTTGTAGTACTCAACTTCATTCAGAATCCACCGCAAAACGGCTAACTGGCGCCATATATTGCCAAGTAGCAATTTATTTATTTGTCATCCGTGTTTCACTGAAATTTCCAGCACATTTGGGAGGGTGCTAGATGGAACTGGAATAATCTAGAAAATCCATTTTGCTTCATATAAGCAGCGGACCGCGATGAGATTAGTTATCATTTCAAAATTGTGTGCTGTACTGCTCACTGTGTGTTGAGTGCAATAAATCGATAACAAATATTTAACGTTACGAGCTATACCCGTTTCGTTAAAGATGGATAAATTTACCAAGCCGATCACCACACTTACCTTCTACAGAATCAAAAAATGTGCGAATAGACAAACCAATTTGACAATAAATTGATTAGAGAATTTCCTACAGTAAAGTTTGCAACACTCTAGTATGAGTTTACTTATTCAAATCAATAATTCCATAAATAGAAGTAAGGATAACTATAAATCAAACAACCCACTTAATTACCAAACGTAACTTCTTATACGAAGTAAGGCAAAAGTAAAGTATATTCAAGTAGGTCTACTGAATGAGCTAAAAAGTTGTCCATAAATGGTTTTTGGAATTTTGTAGACTAATTTTTTCGACACTACAGGGTATAATCTATATAATCAGATTTAATTCCAATAAATAGAACCACGATGCAGGATAATCAATTAACTTGAATATCTGACTCTACCGAAGTAGGCACAATTAAATGGCAACCAATTAGACCAAATCAAAGCAGAATAATATACTAATACTGGTCCAATTTGCAGAACTTATTTAAAGCAGGGAAATTAATTATTTCGGTTGAGTCTACAGAAGACTATACTGGCCTCGAAGGTGAATTTTCTCTAAACTTAAAACTCTTAAAAGTAGTATGATAAATGTTACTTCTACACCAAAGCGATTGAACACATAAAAAGGGGTTAAAATTGCTTAAAAAAGAATCAGAACCCTAATTAAATTCCTATTTTTAGACACCCAAAATTACACCGAAAAAAGTAAACCCTCCATAAAGAGTGAGACACTTGAAAATGGGTTAAAATCACTTGAAAAAGGGTCAGATCCCTAATTAATTCCTCATTTTTAGACACCCAAAATTACACCCAAACAAGTAAACCCTCCATAAAAAGTGAGACACTTGAAAATGGGTTAAAATCACTTGAAGAATGGTCAGAACCGTAATTAATTCCTGATTTTTAGACACCTAAAAAAGTAAACGCTCCATAAAAAGTGAGACACTTGAAAAAGGGTTAAAATCACCGAAAAAGAGTCAAAACCCTATTTAAATTCCTCATGTTTAGATATTCCAAAATAAACACACTAGAGTAAACCTTCCATAAAAATTGACACATGAAAAAGGGTTACAACCACTTTGAAAAGCTTTAAAATTACTGGAAAAGGGTCAAAACTCTACTTAAGTTCCTTATTCTTAGACACTCCAAAATAAACCCAAAAGAGTAAACCATCAATAAAAATTGGCACATACAAAAAAGGGCAGAATGTACTTGAAAATCAGCGAAGAAGAGTCAGAACTCTACATTTTTCGGCACCCCAAATTAAACTGAAAATAGTAAATACTCCATAAAATTGAGACACACATAGAAAGGGTTAAAATCGCTTGAATAGTGTTGAAATCATTGTAGAAGAGTCAAAACCCTACTTAAACTCCTCATTGTTACACGCCCCAACATAAACCCACAAGAGTACAGTGTGCTGTACTGCTGACTGTGTGTTGAGTGCAATAAATCGATACCAAATATTTAACGTTAAGTACGAGCTATATTCGTTTTGTTAAATATAGATAAATTTACCAAGTCGATCGCCGCACTAACCTTCTATAGAATCAAATGTCCGAATAGACAAACTAATTTGACAATAAATTGATTAGGAAATTTCCTACAGTAAAGTTTACAACATTCTAGTATTAGTTTACTTATTCAAATGAATAATTTCATAAATAAAAGTAAGGATGAATATAAATCAAACAACCCACTTAATCAACTAGCGTAACTTTTTATACAGAGTCAGGCAAAAGTAAAGTATATTCAAGTAGATCTACTGAATGAGCTAAAAAGTTGGCAATAAATGGTTTTGGGAATTTAGTAAACTAATTTTTTCAACACTGCAGAATATGATTTATATAATCAGATTTTATTCCAATAAATAGAACCGCGATGCAGACTAATCAATTAACTTGATTGTCTGACTCAACTTTTTCTACAGAAGTAGGCACAATTAAATGGCAACCAATTAGACCAAGTAACTACACTACAAATTTTACAATAATTATGTTTAGAATTTTTATATAATAGTTTTTATCAAACTGTAGTACTATGTGTGCGTAAATCTACAAATGGAATTGACGATTAAGACAAATCAAATAGCCCGCTTAATCGCCTGACTCGATCTCTATAGGGTCAAAAACAAAACTTTGTCTAAGCAGACCAATGAATGATTTTGGAAATTTTTCAAAACATTTTTACCACACTATGCTATTTATACAATCTATATATCATGGTAATTAGGGGAATCTCTCTAATAACAAAATATTTAATGTAAGTATTTAGATTAAGTGGCTCGTAAAGTAATTTGGAAAAAAAATAGGCAAGTAGTATAGTATACTGTAGTGGTACTGCAGTATAGTATATCTATAGTATTATAAGTCACATAATAAAGTGTTTTCATAACTTTACAGAATGTACTGTAATTATTATCAATAAATTTTTAATACACTATAGTATGGGTGTTCGAAAATAATACACCATTTGGAGTAGAGTATGTTGATTCTTAAAGTTACGTAAATTAATGGCGCCAGTTAGGCAACCCGTCTAACAGAAATATTATGGGGTTGCCTAACTTTCACTTTAATGTGCACTGCACCAATTAAGCGAGAACATACGTTGAGTTTTCGAACACCCGTTACTTAAATAAATACACACATAAACGGATATTCTGCGTCCAGCAGGTCCTACCACAGATATAAATAGAACTAATATCGCGAGTTATAAAACAAAGCATCTGCTGCAAAAATTTAGAAAGAAATATAATTTACCGTCTATATTTGTTTGTCCTCCTTCTGTAATTGTTTTACAGAAATAATACTTTTTAGAAGAAAAAATACGTATCTCATTCTTATGTTCTTCTTGTTAATGGATTTTAGGTTGAATACATAATTTAAGTGTTAAAAAGTTATGTATGAGCCTTAAGGGTAAAGTATAAAGTAACTATATACAATCGATATCGGTTATCTGGGCCACCAGTTAATCGGGACAGCCGCTTATTTCGGCCAAACCTCAAAGAACAGAAACCAAAAAAGAAATAACAGCAATTTACCTCGCTTATCTGAGACAGCATTCCGTTTAATCGGTATATTTAGGATCTAAATATGTATTTCAATTGCAACATTATATAATCACAATAAAACTAATTGCAAAACGTTTAATATGTGTTCTTCGCGAAAAGCAGTAGATAACAGCACTTGGAACGTGCTTTTTTAATTCTAGTGCGTGGGGATGGGGATTCACCATAGACATCGTTAACGTATATTCAGTAACAGCTACACCAAACTCTATTTTCCATAATTTTAATTAAAGTTAACACTCTTTGACAAGATGCCAAGAAATTATTTGACACTTTCAAGTAAACTTACTGTGATTGATAAAATTAAAGGTCAGCAACTTAACACAAATCATCGTCCGCTCGGGTATATTATTTTATAGTAATAATATGCCCATTGTTTAGTTTTGTATGGAACTTCGCATATTTGGGCCAGTTGTTTAGTTGGACAAAATGTACTAGGGCCGATGTGTCTCGATTAAGTGGAATCGAGTGTATTATGTATTTTGATCAACAAGAGCTCAGTTTTGTACTAATATAATATTTAATTATATACGCTATGTTAAATTCATTTATAGTCACGTATAGAAAAATATGTGTGTTGTCTGGGATATAAGTGTCGGCAGCCTTTCACGTCCCAGTACTAGGCACCGGGCTGTTCTCCTCAGCTCTAAGGTGAATGCACGGGGGACCTACAGTTTAACATCGAATCGTAGATAATCTGTAGAAGGTGTTTGTTATTAAAATCCCGTGGTTGCCAAATGAAGGTATAGGCGGTTTAAAAGGACTTCCGGTTTCACCGGAAATGATATGAACTTTTTTCTTTAAATGAAATACCCTGTAAGTTTTAAAACATATCGATAGAACTCCTCTTTTGGATTTCAGTGATATAAGGTTTGATGCCTTTACGCTTAATAATTCTAGAGATATTGAACAATAATATTTGTTAATTGTTATACAGCAGGGCATGAAACTATACGAATGAGAGAAGCGTAAACAGTTTAGAAAGGTTGTCAAATTTTGTTTCGTTTGTGTTATGTTGTTGTTCGATTAACAGGTCAAAAATATTATATAGTTTATAAAGCAAATAGGTTTTATTGAATGGCCTGCTTGTTCTCCGTATTTCAATCCATTGGATTTCGTTCTTTGGAAACATTTAAAATCTAGAGCTTCTACCAAACAACCAACAGTTTGGAAGAATTGAGACGCAGAATTGTTGGTGAAATAAGATTTCTTGTAGAAGAACATTCTGTAACTGAAGAATTTGTACATAAGACTAGGTTATTGCAAAGAAGTAATTTTGAACATCTTCTCAGGTGGTCTTATTTGTGATTTGTTATTTGTTGGTTTCCATTGTTTGTTTTTTATTGTTTTATTGTCATATGTTGTCATAGTCGTCGGCTAACGAGAGTGCATGACCAAGGGATGCAGTTACCGGCGTCCTTTCGAGAAAATTTGGATACAAGAATTCTTGCGTTACTATTCTGTTTTAAAACTGATATAAGCTGCATATTGAAGTTAGGGAATGAACCAGGCTGTAGTAAATGTTTTCAAGGCAGGTAGTGGACTGCCCGCTATTACATTTCCTTCTAAGAAGTGAAATTCCCTTACGCCAGCCCCCTCATGCACTCTCCTTAGCCGAGGACTGTAGGTAATAAAACAAACTACGAAGTATTGTTGTTGAAAGTTTTGTTCAATATCTCTAGAATGATTAAAAATAAAAACATCACTGAACTCGCAGAAAGAGTTCTATAGATATATTTTAAAATATTCTATATGCAATAAACAAGTTGATATCATTTCTTCTTTCTACTTCATTGTTTCCACCATATAATGCAACATTTATATATAAAATGTTTGTCAAAATCGCTCCTATCGTAGTAGAGATATTTGCATTGTTCCGTACCTTTGCCCAACCCTGTATCTATTTTAGGAATAAAATGTATTTCCATGTACTCGACCAACTAAAAGCAAATTTTTTTCGTTTATAATAAACTACCAAGTAAATTGCTTTATTCAGTAAGTAAATTTATTCATTCCTTTATAATGCTGGCCCTAAAAAACAATATTACCTTGTGCAAGTGAACTCATACAATACTGAAAACTCACTGTACGTGTTTTACCATCCACATTACTGTATCACTACCCGTGGTAACAATAATAATGCACGCAGGTTTCTTCTAAAAGGTATTTTATTTAAACGATATCTGACCACTACGGTACGGTACGGTGATCGAACTGAATTAACAAACAAAACCGAAGAATATGCTAAAGACGTCGATAAGCCGATATAAACAAAATAGCAAGTTGAAACAGCGATAAGGGCTTGAACCTTGAACCTACAGAAGTTTACTTATTCAGAATATTTATAGTTACTGTAAATTACTGATTATTATTTCTTCTGTCGACAAACGACTTGATTTGACGCGTTTAACGAAGAAAATAAGACTGCTAAAAAATTTTATTTATTAACTACTCTATGTTCCTTAAAACTTGCCGCCCCAAAATCTACCGCCCGGGTGTAGTGCACCCTCGGATTGCGGCGGCTCTGATAATAATTTTTAAACATTTAAATATGTTTGACGGTCCATGGTCATGTTTTTGCGAGCAATGGATTAAATATTTAAATTAATCGACAAATTATTGTTCTTCAAGCAATGTATCTTAATTAACTAATACAAGAAAAATACAAATATTTATGATATAAATTGTGGCAACCAGTTTTAAATTAAAGATAGCACTGAAACACTGAAAACATATTTATGTTTTTAAACTATAAGTTTGTAAGTTTATTTATCAACTGCTACATTCCCAAAAATTTGCCACCCCTAAAATCTGCCGCTCGGGTGCAGTGCACCCTAGGATTGCGGCGGCTCTGACCATAATTGTTAAACATTCAGATATGTTTGACGGTCAATGGTCAACCTTTATCATGTTTTTGCGAACAATGGATTTAATATTTAAATTAATCGACAAATTATTGTTCTTCAAGCAATGTATGTTAATTAACTAATACAAGAAAAATACAAATATTTATGATATAAATTGCGGCAACCAGTTTTAAATTAAAGATAGCACTGAAACACTTAAAACATATTTATGTTTTAAACTATAAGTTTGTAAGTTTATTTATCAACTGCTACATTCCCAAAAATTTGCCGCCCCGAAAATCTGCCGCCCGGGTGCAGTGCACCCTAGGATTGCGGCGGGTCTGACCATAATTGTTAAACATTCAGATATGTTTGACGGTTAATGGTCAACCTTTATCATGTTTTTGTGAGATATGGATTTAATATTTAAATTAACCATGTAACGGGCCACTCACGTGGTGGACGGTTGCCTGGTTTTAGCTCAGAGCCAGAAGTTCGTAATAACATGCGGAGAGACTGTAATGGTTATAACAGGATTTATTCTATTTAAATATTACAATTAAAAGCAAAATATGTGTGATTCTGGTGTTATAAAGGAAATAATAATATATTCAAAATCCTGGACGGTACGCCACTGGACGGATTTAGAAGGCCGGGTCGGGTAGATTGCGTTCCAGCTGTGGGCCGCGCGCAGCATGTGTGTGCTGTATTTACATAAACAAATAAAATATGTTGCCACCTGGCAGTTATTTTAAATACGTTGAACACAATGTATTTCTAAATTATTAATCTGAACCTTTAAAGTGTTCACACATTTATTAGATTACTCGTCACCTGGCAGCGTGCCCTTGCTGGGTCAATGAACGTTTTGTTAAATCTAGCTGCTGGGAAATGTTCTTGGATTCTTAATTTCGCCGGAGAATGAATTTAAATGTTTCGTAGGATATTGTAACAATAAAAGATTACTGTACGGTGAGTATTTAAAATTGTTAATGCCTAATTTTAAAAATACGTACAATCTGGCCTGAGCGACTATAACATACAATATTGTTAAATTAGTTCGGAAATTCCCAATTACGGGAAAATAGGAAAATCAACGGTTAAATTAGCCTGGCCTGACCGGCTTATAAGACCTCCAATCTCTTATTTCTCTGGTCTGTTAACTTGATTGAAACTAACTGGCATAACCTGCTGGATATCAATCAAGGTAACCCCAACAGCGAAGTTTTCCACAAAAAGGAATAAATGCGACACCGTACAGGTACGCGGATTTTATGGTATTATCCAACGGACTGGAATATTTTGGCGGCTCAACTTCGGTTTGCTTTCTTCTCTGGCGGACTGGTAATTCTATTCTCGGCGGACTTCCTTCTCGAATGGAGCTCGATTCCCAATTAACCAATTTTGTGCGAGGATCCTGTATATATAGGATTCCCTTTCTCTACGCGTCTTTTCGGAGTGTGTTCGTACGCGATTATGAGTGCGTGGGGTAAACAATTTAGAACTCCACTTGCACTGGCGCAGACGCCTCTTTTCGGAACTAAAGTGACCTAACATTTAATTATCATGTGCTGGATCGGTTGCTTCCCGGAAACTTCGTTACAACCAACAAATTATTGTTCTTCAAGTAATGTATCTTAATAAACTGATAGAAGAAAAACTACAAATGTTTATGATGTAAATTGGGGCATAAACTATAAGTTTGTAAGATTATTTATCAACTACTACATTCCTAAAAATTTGCCGCCTCCAAAATCAACCGCCCGGGCGCGTGCATCCTCGGGTTGCGGCGGTCCTGATCGTAATTGTTAAACATTCAGACATGTTTGAATGTCAGTGGTCATCTTTTATCATGTTTGCGAGCAATGGATTTAGTATTTAAATTAAGCCACAAATTATTATTTTTCAAGTAATGTATCTTAATTAAATAATAGAAGAAAAAATACAAATATTTATGATGTAAATTGGAGTAACCATGTTTAAATTAAAGCTAGCACTGAAACACGGAAAACATGTAAATGTTTTTAAACTATAAGTTTGTAAGTTTATTTATCAAAAAAACATTCTTAAAAATTTGCCGCCCCCTAGATCTGCCGCCCGGGTGCAGTGCACCCTCGGGTTGCGGCGGCCCTGAACATAATTGCTAAACATTCAGACGTGTTTGACGGTCAATGGTCAACTTTTATCATGTTTGCCAGCAATTGATTTAATATTTAAATTATCCAACAAATTATTGTTTTTCAAATAATATATCTTTATTAAATAATAGAAGAAAAAATACAAATATTTAGGATGTAAATTGGAGCAACCATTTTTAAATTAAAGCAAGTACTGAAACACTGAAAACATGTTTATGTTTTTAAACTATAAGGATGTAAGTTTATTTATCGACTTCTACATTCCTAAGAATTTGCCGCCCCCAAAATCAACCGCCTGGGTGCAGTGCACCCTCGGATTGCGGCGGCCCTGATCATAATTGTTAAACATTCAAATATATTTGACGGTCAATGGTCACGTTTTATCAGGTTTGCGAGCAATGGATTTAATATTTAAAGTAGCCAACCAATTATTGTTCTTCAAGCAATGTATCTTAATTAACTAATAGAAGAAAGAATACAAATATTTACGTTTGTAAACAGGGGCAACCATTTTTAAATTAGAGCTAGCACTGAAACACTGAAAACATGTTTATGTTTTTAAACTATAAATACATCAGCGGTCTTGCTTAGAACAAGGTCGCTGTTAATTGGTTATTTATCTCAATTCATCAAACATCAAATTACTAAAATTGAAGATTCATTATGTGTAAAGATTTAGGGCTGTCTTATTTATCTTAAACACCTTATAATTCCTCAACTAAACCTAAAATTGATTATATTTAAATTTTTATTAATTGTAACGCCCTTTTAGTTACTGAATCACTAGAAATAAAATAATATCATCAGGATTCTTACCTGTATCACTACACACTTCAATAGACATACAATAACACCAAAAACTACAATTGTTTTCATGACTATTTGTACGGCAATTTAACAAGCCTGGTGTCCAACGCACTACTAACTTAAATAATCATTTTAATAAGTAGCCTTGATGAGCATTTGTAACAGTTTAGCATTGCGCCAAAACTTTAATTTCCACGAATTCCCTCCAGCTGTAGCAAAATATATTTTCACATTTTCATTTGGATGTAGATACTGAAAGTGGTTAATTTTCAGACTGGAGAAATGGAAGTGAAGAATCCCCTGTTCCAGGATGACCCCACACCGGCGCAAACACCAGCCCTGAAATCATCTGAAGAAGTGCAGAAAAAGTGAATCATCCCCGTTTCTGTTGAAAGAGCCTATGTACTGTTATATACAAATACTTATTTATTTTGTGTTGAGATTAGTGTAATATTTATGCAAGTATAGTTTATGAATATCAAAACAATAAGTATTATAAATAGAGTATTATATTTTAAGAACGGCGTAGTGTTCTTCATCACACAATGACTTGAGATGATGACAGTAAAACTCAAATTTCCTGGTGGTTGGTGATGGAGTTGGTATGGCAACATTTTTATATGCATTTTTAAACTAATTACTATAGAAAAATTCAAGTAAATAAAATAGAAATGTTGACATACTAAGTCAAAGCGATATATCAATTACATTAAATATATAATTGCAAATAAATTCAGAGACTATGGAAAATTTTAAATTTTAAAAATACTTTTAAATTTCTACTGTAAAGCTGCTGGGCTGTATGTAGTATTTCTAAAACTCTATAGCATATTTTATATTCAAAAACTATCTACCTACAGTTTTTCTACAAAGTAAACATTGTTAGAACGTTTTTTACGCCCACTATAGTCTAAAGGGTTGAAATCTGGCGACCTAGCTGGCCCTACAATAGCATATAACGTCAAATACACTGTTATCTACATTCAACAATACATTAAACTCAATTAAAGGTAAACAAGTGGGTCTTTAGTAGACCAAATAATTGTGTGAGAATGTGTCATGCAGTGGAGCTGGGTTGAACGGAAACGGTGCTTGAAGTATACAGAACCTTGAAAACCTTTGAAGAGAAAGAGAAGACGTTTCATGCGGTTTCTGGGCAGTGAGGCTCATAAAATGTGGTTTTCAATATTCTATAGGTACTTCAAAGTTTCAACGGTTTTGTGAAAATTTTATTATCTCCGTTTTCTCCTTGTATTCTACCTAATTTTTCTGAAATACCCTGTATATCGGTATCAACGTTCAACAAGAAGATCTAATAATGTAACCATCCCATAAAAATGATGCCTATAAAGTATAAATTATAGTAAATGCTGTTTCAACGTAATTTGTGGAGTATACACAGTGCGATCACAAAAAAATCACTGCTTTTTTATTTGTTCTAGAAATATCGTCTTTGGAACTATAGTTAAGGGTTACATCCTCTACATAATTTATATATCATACATATAATTCTTCTGGAAACCCCAGAAGTGACAGCACTTTGCATTTCTGAATACAACGCCCAGTATATTGTTAAATATTCTGAAAGAACTTTTTATTACGAAAACCGTGATGTGAAAAGTCATTGCAAGATAACTAAAAATAATGAAAATAATCATTATTGAAATTCGTGAGGAAAATGGTGAAAATAGTGATGTGACCTTGTGAAAATGCAATATCTGTATCACATTTTCTTTAGCTAGTTTAATTTAATTCATGAAGTATTTGCACAGTCTTTAGTTACTAAATAAAATCTGTATTTTGCTTCCTACAAAATAAAATAAACCATAGATCTTTACTAAACGGTTATTCTGAACGTATAACAATATACAGGATGTTTACACCAAGTTGAGAGCAATTCCAACTAATTCGGAAAAGAACAGATGACGTTTGGTGCCCAAATCATGTGGAGAAATGTTTACTAAACCATAGCACCGAAAAGAATTTTTTTAGGGAATAACAAGGAAGCTACAACATTTTAGGGTTTTTATTTGATCGCACTGTATATGCATATAACGGATTAAAACAAAAGTTGATACTAGATTTTTTCTATGTACGACAACCACTGAATTCTATAAATCAGAAAGTCAAGGGCTGTTCTATATTAAGTGGAAGCAACAATTGTTCTTGAAACACTATACAATGGGCGCCTCCACCAAAAATCTTCAAGGACAAATGGTTTATTTATCTTAATATTTAAAATTGTCTCATAGTGACACCTTATTTATATTTGAATACAGGATATTTTTAGTGCTTTGTTCTACTAAAATATAACCCAAAATATAGGCGAAAATTAGGAAGACCCAGAAGACGTAAAAAAACAGAAACAGGTCTAAGGCCTAATCTATGAAGGAAACGACGACGACGATATTAGACAGATTCCTTTTAAAATTAATTATTACAATTGGAAAAACAAAAAGCATGTGTAAGAAAGTTTAGACGTTACCTACATTTGTAAGTTCCCTCTATCTAGATACCGGGTTAAAATAGATATAATAGAGACTAAATAAGCTTAAGCCTAAGTCCTCCTTATTCAGATATTGATCTTAATCCTTAGCAGGATACCAAACAGTGTTAGCTGTATTATCAGAGAAGCCCCAGACACGGTCAACTATAGCAACGAATAAAAATAACCCGCTTCATCCATCTAAATCTAAGTCTTTTTCAAATATCTTTGTCGTAGATACATCGAAAGCGGATATTTCACCTCAATCGATCACCGCTTCGTAAATTAGTTAAATCAAGATCTGATTCCTTCCCCAGCAACTTTGCAGTCGTTATTTCAAGAATCATGGATAAAGATTGTATACAATTCTTGCTTTATTTTGGAAACTGGTTAAAGGCACACTCGTTAAGTCTCTGAATTTATGAAAAGCAATGCTTTGATCTTTGCCAACTTGCAAAGTCCTTGCTGTCGCATATCTTCTGAAGGAAATATCTGTTGAATATTGGGAAGAAGAAAAAAGTAGGTAGTGAATAAATGTGAATAGTGTTTGAAACATCCAGACTAGTTTATGTAAAATCAACCAAAGATGTGGAATAGTTTTCAAAATTAAATTCAATCTTAGTTGCATAGTAACTCATGTCTTCTCTTTCAATCTATTTCGTTTTCAAAATGTATAGTATTTAAATTAAGAGGGGGTCTTCCATAAAATATTTAGCTACTATTTTCTTCTACCTGTGAATTTCACCAAAAACGATCTGTCGAAATATCGAATTTTCATTATTATTTACCCTCAATTAAGGTAACTCTAATTTTAGTACTGAAAATTCGTTGTTATTTATGTTTCTAAATGTAAACCAACTAGAAAAAGAATAAGTTATAGATTTTATGGGGTTGTATCTAAAAGAAAATATCACAAAAATACGTAATTTAGGCTGGACCTAAAAAAAAATCTGGTTGGTTTATATAATATATTTATCACTCAAATGGTTATAATTGTATCGATTTATTAGTTGATTTTTTGGGAAAGCCTAAGGTTTTACAAAAGCTCAACAACGCCTTTGTGAAATTTTAGCAGAGCTTTTCTTTCATGCAGTGCTGGTACTAACAACTCAAAACAAACAAAAAACGATGGTTTTAAAAAATTCCATCGTAATTTGTTTAACAATTCTACAACATAACGTCCATGTATGAAAATACTATTTCTTTGACAATTCAACTTGTAATCAAATACTTGTCAGGGGAGTCTTAAGTAGCTCATTTTTAAATCTGAATTTAGTGGAGTCGAACGTTGTCAAAGGAATGGGAATCCCTTTAGTATACATAAATACTATTCTATAGGTCTATCTTGTCTTCTATATCTCTTATTATAACTTGAACATTTGCTGAATTTTCTTTCCTTTAAGACTGAATATTAAATAAGGTCTGAAATAGTGATTAACCATGTAAAAATAACGTAGGACTGTCCTATTCAGAAAGAGCATATTTATATATTTTCTGACACTCTGAATAGCGCGAAAATTAAAAAAATGTATAAAAAGTAAATCTATGTATGTGCAGAATAGACTAGCAAAATTAGGATCTTGCACAGAATATAAAGTCCTGCACTAGTTAATTGATATAGCGTGGTACATATTAAAATTTTGCAAATACCAATACAAATCACTGCATAACCCTTAAATATTTTAAACAAAGATATACGAAAATGCACGCTGCAAAATTAAATATCTGCACAAATTACCAACCGCAGTGATAGTAGAATTTTTACAATAACTATAATATACGATTCAAATTTAATTAATTAAACTTGTAATAAACTAGTGCAAGAGCAACATAATGTGTAATTTTCAAAAATGATAGAATTATCAGAAAAGTAAAATGTATATTGTCAACAAAATCGCTGTTACAATGAAATTATTGGGTAGATTTAAGTAGAAAATATGGGTTTGCTTACTTAGCGTAATTCAGAGAAGGAAATTAAAAAATGTTGTAGAGACATCCTCAGTTGTAATCGTTTATTTAGCAAAAACTCTGTGCATAAAATTCTGAATAATTTCCAAAAAATAATATATTGATTTCTTTAATACTGCTTCTATGGCAAAGTTTCTTTTTAATTTTCTACGTTTGTGTATTTACTAATGTTTATTATTTACAATATTTATAATCAGAGTGCAAATTCCACAACATGTAATATCTGTAGTAGAAGACATTGTACAAGAACTTTTGTAATTTTACTTTCATTAAAATCTTAATTCTAACAGGCATCCCAATGTAAATTTAATTTTGTTAAAAATTATTTTGCTGGTATAGAATTATGTGGGAGCGTGGTAAGTCTATTAAACGATAGCAACAGATTTTCGTAGGTTCAAGCACCCTTTATTTGAATTACATTTTTCAATTACATTGAATTACAATAATAACTTTCGAACCTTTTGAGTGTTATTTTTTGTATGATTGCTACTACTGAATAGCAATTTTACGAGTTTTCCAACGAGTTATTACAAAGTGTGTGTTACCGTTTTAAATTTGTTTTTTGGGGTAGCTAGAGCCTAAGGGGTTGAATAGAGAAGGCTACCTTATGAGTCATGACGATTCCCCTTCCGTATTGTAGAAACATTTTCTATACCTGTTTTACTCCCAGAGATATACCATATTGTACGTTTTCAAACTGGCACCCTGTATAACAGGAGACCATACAAATAATATATTTATTTCACTAATGCACGCCATGTGAGATATTAATAGAGCTCGGATATATATGCATTTGCATATAGTTTAGCTTGTACTTGAGATGTATTCGAATTAGGTCAGAAAAACCCCATTTTACAAAAATTGTATTTTGTTTTTTTGCATATTCAAGAGTGTACTGCATATTTGCAAATGCGTGCATATTTAATTGAATTCAAACATATATAATGCATAAATTCCAACTTTTCTCTAAAATGTAGTCAAAAGCATAATTTTTTTCTGTGAAATCTGTGAAACATCTGTTATACCTGGATTTTATGATGGTTATTATTCAAAGAACATTTTAGGCAGTTGTTGCAAAAGAGGATAGAGGGTTTATCCCAATTTGGAAATTGTAAAAGATTTTAATGGGTACCTATGTAATTTTTCATCTTTTTATCGTAGGTTTTACCCCGAAACTTACCAGATCGTCATCATCATCATCATTAACAGCCTTTTCGTCCCACTGCTAGGCATCCGCCTTTTCTCTGCCACGTGTTTCTCCTTAGCGCTAAGGTAAAAACACGGGGGACCTACAGTTTAACATCAGAAATTCCAGAAAAGGTTTTTAACATTAAAATCCCACGGTTGCAAGCCGGATTGGGAAATTGTTTGCGATGGGTTGCAGACAAGATTATTATAAATCTGCCTGGTAATAGTTAGGTTTCGAACCCAAGCCAGAATCGACGCTTCACCCAGAAAGCGAGTGCTTGACCAACTGAGCTACCACCACACCTGAGCTACCACCACACTGTGCTACCACCACACTGAACTACCACCACACTGAGCTACCACCACGCTGAGCTACCACCACACTGAGCTACCACCAAACCAGATAATTGCATGACAATGGCGCTGTTATCCCAGAACTGGTAGCATTTAATTTCAGTTCGTTGTTAGACATGTGGTGGTAGCTCAGTTGATAGATCGGTCGCTTTCTGAGCCAAAGTCAATTCTGGCTTGGGTTCGAAACATAAGTATTACTAGGCAGATTTATAAAAACTTGTTTGCAACCCGCCACACATAACTTTCCAATTTGTGGGATCTTAATTCTAAATACTTTCTCTGGAATTTGTTTCGTTCGGATTTCATGTTAAGCTGTAGGTCCCCCGTGTTTCTACCATAGCGGTGAGGAGAAATACGTGGTAGAGAAGAGGCCGATGCCCAGCAGCGGTACAAAAAGTTGTTGATGATTCTTTAGATATGCTCAATTGGTGAAATATGTACTTAACCGATATCCTTGTAAAAAATTTATTATTTTTAATGATTTATCTAAATAATTAATATAATAAAATATTGAATGCATATTTTTATCACTAAGGAATAAACGATTGATAGTTGAAGTGTGTAAGTGTATGTAAGTACATATATTAATTTTCATTGTATATTTAATGCAAAATTAGGATATTTTATAGTGCATATAAATTGCATACTTTAAGGTTTTTAATGCATATTTTTCCGAGCTCGAGAAGATTAACAAAGAATCATTAAATGAGTCTGTTAACTATTTACTTTCATATCTGCATATTCGTATTTAAGCACTCTATCTTTGATGCATTTTTTATAGATCATCCTGTATATTATATACTTGGTCTATTGATTTTTGCATAAATACATTTTAGCCATAACATTAAGTAAACTCTTTTACAGATTATTTTTGCACAGACTGTAATAGGCAGTGCCCCCTATGTATAGGCACTATTGAACATATTTTTGGGTATTTTAACAAGCATATAGGCACTATTAAAAATATGTCTCGACTATTTTGAAAAGATTAAATAACTTTCAGGAGCTACCTATAAAAACAATATTTTTAAAAATTTAAACTTCTGGTGCTGGTCGCCACTGAGGGCGTTGTTCTCTGTCATGCTCAGTATTTTACAAGATCATTTTCTAAGAGTTCTCCTTACATATTTAAATAAGTGTTGTGAATTTGATCCGCGAGTTCATATTAGTGCGGTCTCAACGCAAAATTGAAAATAAAACAACGAAACATCTAGCTGAAATCACATACTGAGAAAATAGTGTTGCCCCGATACTGCCTTCCCAGATACTTTTAAATGCGAAATTTAGTATTTGCAAACTAGTTCGTGTTAACTGTTATCAATGGCACTCATTATGGCAATAATTTGTCTAGTTTAAATTAGTTTTTAAAATAATTTATGAACCAAATTCTCTATTTACTAGTATTATATGTACTAATGACACACACAGCGAAGCAGTTGTATGGACCAATGTATTGAAGCGCTAGGTTATCACGCGAGAAACTAGCTTTCGTTTTATTTTTATTAGTCTAGATTAAAACGAACGGTTTAACGAACTATTAAAAATAGTAAAATATAATTATTTTTGCTAAACCAATAATATTAGGTACCACGCGAATTGCTAATACCGCTAACAATAACAAAGAACTATACTTAAATATTAATAAATAAAAAACTATTGGTAGCGCCCAGGAATCGAAGCTGGGGTTTCAGGATCCGATTCTGGCGCTTCATAAGAGCAGCCCATATAGAATCATCTTTGCAGGACGTCATTATTACATATTATAGTGGTACTCAGCGAATTTAATTATTTAAAATGTTGATACAAATTCAACAAAATAGCGCCCGAATTACAGCAATCGACAATAGTTAACTAAATTGTAAATGCGATGTGTCGCAGTATCTGGGAAGACAGTATCGGCGCAATTCTGTTTTACTGGTACGTGACAACCGTTAGATGTTTTTCTTTATTTTCCAATTTGCGAAAACATTTTTTTAAAGGGAGTTTCTAAAAATTGTCGAAATGGCCAAAACATTTTTTTAATATTGCCTCTTTTAAAGGTATACAGGGATAAAGGGATTCGTCTTAGCAGACTCATGCTGGTCGTCCCATTGTTTTACTTTTCCTTCAAACTTGCTTAAAAATAGTGTCAATATTAAAAACAACACAAACAAATGTTTGTCTGAAGGTCAATTTCCTCAAACCTAAAACAGTTTTGATTTACAAAACACAAAATTTAAATAGCAACTAATATTCAGGAAATTATGTTTAATTAAATTGATTTTACCATTAGCAGGCTTTGTCATTGTCGAAGCTTTCGTGTTTATTTGAACTATAAATGTATACTGTGAAAAACAAATTGCTTTTTATTGTCGACTGAAACGCCCAAATCTATTTTCTGATATAGATTATGTTAAATCAGGTCAATAAAATACTAATAAATCACTAAACTGACTGCAATGCATTGTACACAGTAGATTATTATTTAAGTAGGGTTAATATTTATTCTATTGTGGAAGGGCATCAATATTTTATAGTTGTTTTATAGTTTTGATCGATTAGGGCCAGGACTTGAGTCTCTTCTGGAAAATTTCAGAATATATTGTATTGGTATATTTATATCTACAAAATTAAACGAATTGGAAGGTACAAGAATGCTTGTGTTGGGAGTTTTAATATAAACAGAAATATTCAAATTTAAACAGCATTGTAAAACTTCTTATTGCTAAACCATTAACAGCAGCTTTATCTGAAAACTGGCCAATTTCATGCCTAAGAAACTCTTAAATTATATTTAGTAAATGACGATATACAGCGTTCTGCACTGAATTCATAATTTTGTTCTTCAATGTTTTTACGGAAATCCCTTAAACCCTCTTGAGAAAAATACACATACAGTTCAAGAATTCAGAATTTATTTTTAATGATAACAAAACATTATAAAAAAATTACCGGACGTAAATATTTAAATTGTCCACCATTAACCAGTTGGCATTGACCAGCACGTGTGTAAACAGTTTGTATCCGGGCTGATATTGTCTATTTCTCGCAGGCTATTTTTAGTGTGCAGTTGTACACAAAGTGTGCCGTTCTAAATTTATTTGTACAGTTCTAAATTTCAATTCCTGGAGCATCATATAGATAAATATTTATACTTTTTTTTGTCCTAATACTATTAAACTGATACAAAGACACTCACCTTCTTGATATAATTCATTATTAAAGCAATATCAGAAATGTGTATCCTAATCTCAATTAAGCGTGCACTGTGTGGTAGATGACTGACGGAAACACTTTCCTGTCAAATTTTGTGCAGTTCTAAAATTTCGTTAACAAAAGTCTGATTTTTAAATCATTCTGACGCTTTAAATGGTGTACATTTTTTGGCCTACTAATGTAAACTTGCGAATTTACCAGACTCCATAGAAAGAGATCTCTATTGGCATTAAGTCAGGTGATCACGCAGACCGCCCGAACGGTCTTCGTTGTTCTTTCTATAGAACCATGTGAAATCGCGAGTTTACATTAGTAGTAGTAGATTAAAAATGGAAACTATCAGTTCGGAAATTATTGAACGACACAAAAGGTTTAAATACATGTTAGTCAATGCCAACTGGTTAATGGTGGACAATTTAAACATTTCCGTTAGGTTTTGACAATGTTCTTATTTTCATTAAAAGTAAATTCTGCGTTTTTTTAACATTGTGTGTATTATTCTCGAAAAAATTAAAACGTGAGGTACTAATTTTTTTATATCACCATTTAACTGTTGAGGAGATCTAACTAAATAAAGACGGAAAAATAGAGTTGCCGTTAAAAAATTGGTATAACGTCATAGGACAGAAACAAACCACGATAAAAAATTACGTTAGAAAGTATTTTTTTTTAAGTAAAATTGGAGTAATGTTTTCCCAAAGAACATTAAATAACAAAATTATGAATTTTGTGCGAAACTTTATCATCACGCTGTATATATTTAAAACAGTAGAACAGAAAGTGTATTCACAGTTTAGGCAATTTCTGGTAAGATTATAATATTGATGGAATTTTCAGGTTGTATAAATATTAACTTTTACTTCCCTTTTGGGAACATATATACAGGCTTTCTCGTTGGACTGGAGTATAGAAAAATTGTATAGGATATTATATTTCTCAGATTATCTATCCCCAGGATACTTTGATTAAAAATAACGCTATTATAAGTGTAAGGCATATTAATGCCCTTAATTAATATTGAATATATATTAACTGTTGCTCGCCTTATAATATAATACAAAATAGATACTGAAAGCGTATTCCAGTGTTTCTATGGTGCGGACAATTCGACGAAGGTCTCTTAAGCAGAAATTGCGGGTCCTGCTACTAATTGGAACAAACATTTCTTTTTATTATTATTTTTCACACCATCACACAGTAGTAATAAAGCAGTTTGTACAATTTAAATTTAATACTTCCGGTAATGAAATAATTAAACAGTTAATGCCATATAATAAAATATTAAAACTTCGTTCTAATATGGTAGAACTTGTATAAAAACCTAAATAAATATCAAAAAATTATACCATCTCATAACTGAATGTTTAATATTTTAATTATGTTGTGTTAATTAAATATCAATTACAATATTTCATTACCCGAATAAATTTACAATTAGCTGCACAAATTATATTCGTAGTTCTATGAGAAAGTAGAACTAATATTATTATATAATATCAATCTATATTTTTACCACAAATATACCAGGGGATACAATTTAGACGATTATAACTTCTCATGTGTTTTGCCTACGGCTCAGTTCACCGGGAAACCCTGTATACAGCGTTTGATCTCGAATAATTGGCGACCATACCCTTAGTTCTAATATGGTAGAACTGGTATAAAACCTAAATAAATAACAAAAAATTGTACAATCTCATAACTGAAGGTTTAATATTTTAATTAGGTTGTGTTAATTAAATATCAATTACAATATTTCATTACCCGAATAAATTTACAATAAGCTGCACAAATTATATACTTAGTTCTATGAGAAGGTAGAACTGATATTATTATATAATATCAATCTATATTTTTACCAAAAATATACCAGGGGCATAAAATTTGGACGATTATAACTTATCATGTGTTTTACCTATGGCTCAGTTCACCTGGAAACCCTGTATACAGCTTTTGATCTCGAATAATTGGCGACCATACCTCATTAAAATAAGTTTTCGCATAAACGTTCCATATGAGTGACCTAGCCATATATTTTAGTGTAAAAAGCTGTTTATAATTTCCTTGATTAACTGTTGCAGTTTTAATTATATTCCACGAAATGGTTTGAAACGTTCAAAATACAGCTAAAAATAAGACACTTTCTGTATTTCTGTTGCAGTTTCCTGTTCATTACATTCAAGGCCTTATAATTACGAGGCAATGACTTCTACGCAAGGGAACTTAGTCTAAATAACGCATTCTCAGACCATTGCGCAAACTTGTCAACCTCATAAATTTTATCAACGGTTCCCTTATTTTCGCTACACTGCTCTACAATAGCATTGTAATTCACTTACTGTTTGAGTAAATACAAACAATAATGTAGCATTTCAATATGGTACCAATTTTTCTTAGATAGATTAAGATTTCCTGCATTCCTATCTAATTAATTGTAGGTATGTCTTGTGCTGGTCAGATTCAACCAATTTAATATAATGGTCTAAAAGTGTAAAGTATTAATATTTAAAAATACATTGACGTTATTAATAAAATCTACACAACTATCCTAGTGGCTGGACAAAAACATTGCACTCTGTTTATAAATAACTCATTAAATATCGTTTATTTTATATTAAATATTGCAGTATTAAAGATATCAAATATAATTTGTGACAGTGTACCTTCGGCGTTAACATTAAAAACACCAACATTATCATCTAAATGTATACGTAGTAGACTAAAGCATTTGAATACAGCGCAAATACAAGGTCTGATAATTAGACCCTCCCGGAAGATCCTCAGACTTTAACCCTTCTCAGTCTCAATCTCCGATGGTGATCCATTACTACAAAGTGTGTCTGTCAGAGTTGCGACGAAGACATGTCAGACTTACCACTTTGTCAATTATTTGTCAGGCCTTGTACATGTTACCATTAACAGTGAGAATGGCTACATCCGTTGCAAATTTCCAAAAACTTGTAGATGATTTTGAATTTCTCATACATATCCGCAGCTACATACTATATCAACAATCTACAGCATGGGACCAAAATATTTTCTTCGCGCTTTCCCAGTAACAGGAGCTGCAATTTATTTGGTCCCATTTACAAGCGCCATTTTAAATAACGCAACACCACTTTTGTAACTATATAATAGTTTCAATTGCTCATCCAATACAGGTTATGAAACAAAGTTACTACGATCGAGTCAAATTATCTGCATCATGCGAAATATTGTAACCATAAATAATAGACTATATTCCTAAGACTTTTAAAACTAAACAATTTAATCCGCAGTTAGTAAAATAGATTTTAGTAAATCTAACTATATTATTGTAAGTAGAACAATAACCCATATCTAAATATTGTTTCTGATAGCTGGAGTTTAGTTCAGTTGTAGTTATACAACCAGCTATTTTGTTAGCTGCTAGAAGAAAAGTCTTGTTAGCGTTTTTTACTACATGTATTAATTATGAATTAACCAAAGGTCAGTATAATTATTGGAAACATCAACACTTGTATGACATAACATCAATAATAAAGAATTATTTCCAATTTCTTGATGTATTAGCTTCTAGAAATAAAGTTAACAGACGTAAACAGTAGCATCTATTTACTATGTCCCAGGTGGTAAATATTTGGTTACATAATTTAAAATATAGTGTAAATGAATATTTAAGATCACATAACAGTATGCTCTACAACCCCATCAAATTAACCCATTTCAAAAATAAATGAACTACAACTACTTACCCCAGCATTTCCCGTGCTTCACCTAGGCTAACAACCATAAAGTAAGGAAACAGTTTTAGTGGACCAAACAAACAAAAATTGGAGAAAGCAAGCTCAACATTGTATGCTGCATGGTGAAGAAGGTCCCACTAAAGTTTTTTTATGATTTTAATTGTTCTTGCAACCGTATTAGGGCAAGCATTGTTTTGGAGAAAGCAAACGGAACTTTGTCTTCTCTCCCGGGTTTTCCTGATCTCCTGCTTAACTATATTGCCTAAAAATTTCCAATACTAGTATGCATTAATTGTATGATGTTCTGTAAAGAAATCAACAAAGAGAACCTTAAAAATAATTTGCCATCACTTTACGAGCTAACAACACAATTTTTGATTTGGCTGTAGAGATGTAATGTGACACCATTGCATCCATGCATGTTGTGACGCTCCTTTCTTTACTTAACTCTGCGGGTCAATTGCACGTCTGCTTATTACGTCAATTGTACGTCTGCTTATTACGTGCAATTGCTTCGGTTGTCTCGGGCGCCAGATTTGGTTACGAAGTTTACTCTCCGTCTCTGCTTCGTTGTCTTGGGAGGGATAACGAAGTCCTATGTAGCTACACTTGAAGACGTCGGTTTCCAGGGGTCTGATGTCACTTAACTGAAATCTCGGAAGCGGTCCTAGAAACCTAACTGTTCTCGGTTTATAAATGATCAAAACATGAAGGCTTGATACATATATTTCAGCGATTAAACTTACAGAATCTTACAGGCACAATACATTAGCAATTACAGTAGCAAAGAATAGCAAATACGGTAGCAGATACAGTAGCAAAACTGTAGCAAATACGGTAGCAAATACAGTAGCAATACAGTAGCAAAATACGGTAGCAAATACAGTAGCAATACAATAGCAAAATACGGTAGCAAAACAGTAGCAGGTACGGTAGCAATACGGTAGCAATACAATAGCAAAATACGGTAGCAAAACAGTAGCAGGTACGGTAGCAATACGGTAGCAGGTACAGTAGCGTTATCAATACAGCTATATGAGGCAGGAAATCGTATATTTCGGCAACTGGTGGGTACAAACCCCGGTGTGAACGGGCTCTAACGGTTTCTTCTCTCTAGCAAGACGAGAAAATATGGTGGAAGACACCGCCTCAGGACACACTCAGCGACGGTATTTTCCGGAAGGAACTTACGTCAGGACAAACGCAGCCGTAAGGGGGAAAGAGAGAAAAGGGATCGGAAAGCACCACCTCAGGACGGTCGCAGCGATGGTGAATTCCGGAAGGAACCATACGTCAGGACAAACGCAGCCGTAAGGGAAAAAAAGGTGCGGGGTCGATTGATGGAAGAGAGAGAGAGAGAGGGGGAGAGAGAGAATGACAGAGAGAGAACGGTATACAATACGAATGAATAGCAAACGGTGCTGAAATAATACAATTTCTTACCCAAACAGTGCCTCAGGGTTGGAGTGTACCTGGACTTCTTCTTCACTGGTCGGCTGGAGCTGCTGGAACTTCTTGGACTGCACCGGAGGGAAGAGAGACCTTTTAATGCGCGAGAGCCTGTATTTATACCCGCCCGGTAACTGTTGCTGCAATATGCGGTTTAAATTGCGCATTCCAGCTGAGAGTAGGGAAAATGTGGCTATCCCACCAACTTTACGCTGTAGATGTGGTTATCTGATCTCCACGTGTAAATGCAATTCGAATAAACCAATTTACAATATTCGGATATAAATATAAATGCTAATTGTTCAAATATACACGTAACTGGTAATTAAACATTCCTCTAATAACAGTATCTAAATAAAACGGTCTCAGATAATAATAACAAAACAAACTAGGAATTCTAAGTGTTGCTACACGGTACATAATAAATAAATTACCTTGTTCGGCCTTAAATTCAAAGTATAAATTAAACGGTACATAATAATATTTACATAAATCGGTAAACACTTCTAAAATGAAAATAATACGGTGTGCATTCGGAAAGACATCGGTCGGTACACAACAATATTACCCAAAAATCAAACTAATAAACTTCTTAGCGGTAAACGGTATGTAAACAAATTAAACGGAGACCTAAATCTCAAAATAATAATACAAAATTAGTAACGCTTGGTTACAATGTTTTGAAGTAAAATAATGTACCCAGGTTTCATCAGTTGTCACAACGAGTAAAGAAGAAGCGATTTGCAGACGATTTAATTTGTGTTCGTCGGTCAACAAGCGCAGAATCCACCGCGCACTTACCTTACGAGACTGTAGCTTCTTTTTTATGACCTATTGCAACACGTCCGATACAAATTGCAAAATTTGACGAATTTTTATTCGTGTTAGTGTTACAGGGGTATTATCTTAACCGAAGTTGCTTGCAGCTTGTCCTACATCAGTCGCATTTAAAACGCAAGTTCTGACGTTTCCAAAAGATTTCGACCCATCACACACCCGACTTTCAGAAAGACATTGATCGTCTTAATGTCCGCGAATCTTGTAAGAATTTTAGTCGAATTGACGCAGCGCATATATTTTGAAAATTTGTCTTTCAGAATATTTTCCTTGTAACTAGACTTCCAGAAGTAGTAGGAGGCTAAAGTAATAACAGTTTTCACATTACAAGTTTAACGATAAAAACACGAACGGAATGATTAAAGAGGAAGCATAACAATGTTATGCAAAGAGATGAGTTGAAAAAAGAAAGACTGAGGTTGAAATGTCTTTAAATGCCTGTTCTGTTAATTTTTGAGTAAAGTTGTAGTAGAGCCCAAATTAAAAAATTCTTAGAAGCCTCAAGAATGAGCTTCGATTAAATATAGAAAAACAATTTTGTTAACCATACTATCCTCTATTGTCTTACAACATGTTAACAAAATCCTTGGAACTACTTTTGAGAAATATATATTTTCAAATATCACAATTTTAGAAGCACCTCCAGTTCAAGCTCGTATAAACACCACAAATTTAACTCTTAAATATACATCTAACAATTACGGTCTTTGATTAAAAGAGAAATTTTCGAAAAACGTTAGTCTATTGTTCCAGAAACAACTTGAATACTACCAACTTCTAACTTTCTTTTCAGGATTTAAATCTTTTTTCAAGAACTAATCATTTGAAGAGAATAATGCTGAACTTTATGAATGTTTATTACAGGTACCAGGAAAGCAGTTGTATTTAAGAAAATGTTGGGATGGTGGATATCAGCGTTTTTGCTGTGTTAATAGAAAAATTAAGACAAACACTTATTGTAGATACTTAGAAGAATGTAGAGTTAGTATACAAATTAACAACAAATTAAAGACAAAGACGATAAGTTCAAGCCCAAGATTAAGCTAAATTCTTAATATACGTTCGAATTTAGGCCTAACTGTATATGTGGAAATATAATTAATAATAAAGCTATTATTATTACGCCCTATACAGCTACAGATTCCCTTACTTTTGTGAATTTGATTAGGTGGACGTACATGGAAGCGGCCATTAAGACTTTAACGCTAATTCAGACCAAAAAATTATTCTATGACATCTATGGGGGCATAACGACTCAACATTAATATGTAAATTGATGGACCACCCTAACATAATATGTTTGATACCACACAATCGATGTTGACAATCCTTTGCGTTGAGATTAAAGCTTCCTAAGAGTGTTTATCTACCAATATTTCAGCAAGCACTACAGAAACAATCGCTAAGTGATTAAGTGAAAAATATATTTTAAAAATCTAGAAAACCATTAACTTAACGCTAAATGTGTTAAAAAGTTCCCACAGCCTTGACAGCGAGCATTTCTGTGTTAGCGCGTTTAAAATCAATCAAATACCAATAATTGTTTTTAAATACAAGAAAGATTTTGGGGTTCATTTAAATTCCTCTATGAATTTTAGACAAAAATTCCTATTCCTTGTTAGTGAAGTAAAGTACGAATAACTGAAAGAAGTAAGTAATTTAATATGTTTAGCTGCTTTGATTAAGCACAAAAACCCTTAAACAGCACTTTCCACCTCCGAAACAGTAACATTTGTCCAATATGCATGTTTTGACATCTTATTGAGAAACTTTATACTAAAACGACCTACGTGTACACTGAATTCAAACACTATTTGCAAGAACTATTGAGGAACAGTTTAATAGAAGCACATCTATAGATATTTCGTCCCTTAAAAAGCACTTTATACAACAAACAAAAATTGGAATATCTTAAAATATTTTAAATACATTGCATCTGTATGTATGCGTAATGTAGGACCTGTACTTTTATATTGGATATTTTATTTTGTGTAAATATATTTTTATATATTGTTAGGTTCATCTGATTGTGCCGCTCTATCTGGATTAGAGCAATATTCTAATTGCCGCTTCATAGGAATCAAAATTCTATTTTAATTGCAATTCTTAAGTCAATCGCAAAGATTGAGTTGAAGCCTTTGAAAGTTTCCTTTGTAGACTAGATTTGCCGATCAGAAACAATTTTCGGAAGTCGCACGTGTTATTTCCTTCCAGAACTATTGCATCATATTTCTTAATATAGTGTAATATTTTTGACCAACGCATTGTCGCGGTGCGTTTAGCTCTTCAGTCGAATTTGGTGCATGGACAATTAAGTGTAATCGTCCTTTCGACCCTTTATCGGATGTAAGCGATTTAAAAACCCGTGAAGTTGTGCTTCTTGGAGCTGTTGTTTCAACCGTCTGAACCCCTTTGAGAAGCAATCTAATCCCCAGGGCGGTCCAGCAATTATTTCGTCCCAAAGTCTCCAGAGGAACGTCGCCTACCTTTTTTCCGGGACCTGAAAATATCCCCGACTGTACCTGCATCTGGAGAACAGCTCGAAATTGTGCCTGTCTCTCTCTCTCTACTCCATTCACCGAAAATCAAAGTAAAGGACCTAGTATTTTTGTGTGGTAAAAAACCTTTTACGGGTTAACTTGCAAAATTCTAAGTGATTGAACCTTTTGTTTTAATGCGACAAGAGACGACCTTCAGTCGTCGATTGTAATTTCTTTTTGTTTGCTGTTAAGTGTAAAAAAAAATTACATACTATATTATTCTTGTAAACTCAGACGCCACTGGCCACGTAGATTTGTGAAAGATTTTAAATACCGTAAGCCATGGGCGGCGAGCTCCCCCTTAATCGAACGTTCCTTTTAACAGATTGTTATATTGAGAAAAATATTACTACTTGCTGTCATATTTTTTGTACCGTCATTTAGTCTCAAAAGGTTAATTATATGTGTTTAGAAATTATTACATATTTTATTATTGTATATTTTGAACTTTGCAAGCTTTATAAATAGGAGGGAGGCACAATAAAGGTGAGTTCGATTCCCGTAAGCTGCTGGCTTCTCGGCCTTCCACGAGAACCTGCAATCAGCTGTATTTGGAAGGTGGCGCCCATTAATTTCGACATCCCCCTTTTTCCACCTATCCTGTTGCGGGTCGACTAAAAAGCTCGCTTGGTCCGTAACAATATTTAATTTTATATTCAATATTTCTAGGAATTTTGTTAGAGCCGCACTTGGGAGGTCGTCCTTTTTTTTAGGAATCGTATAGTTGCCAACGGCAACTCCATGATTCCCATCCTACCCAGCTTCTCCCGGTTCAGCACATTTCGTGCTATTCACAGGTGCACAAGTGCAGTGCTCAGGATTCGAAACCTGAGCGACGTCGGTAGAAAAACTCCGAAGCCAAGCGCTGCGACCACTACTCTACCGCGGTCTCCAATGGAGGTCGTCCCTCAAAAAGCACTTTCATCGCCGAAATATATTAAGTTGCTTTTATAAATTAAATAGGATTTAATTCTTTTGGAGAAGAATATTTTAGCATTATACACCGTGGCATACTTATTTACATTAATATGAAAATGTGCAAGTTTAATTTTCTACCAGATGATGACTTGATGACAGATGACTTTGTAAAAATAAGCAACCCAAAATACTGCGATGTCTAAATTTTTATTAGACACATATTTGATATTTTCGTATTTTATTCTGCTCAACATTTCAATAAAGTAAGTGTGAACGGAAACAAAACAATCTTATTTAGAAATATTTTTAAGTGTAAGTGTTTTAAATATAATAAAATAGTAAGCATTAGAATATATAATTTAGAAGTTAACTGACAGGCGTGTCAGACAGACATCTCTTATTCATAAAAACCATCAATAAAAATTTATACATGTCAGTACCTCGTGACATGTATTTTGGGTTGCCTATTTTTGGAATGGCAGGCTCGTACTGAGAATCACCCTACCAATTTATTGTTTATTCCACATAAAACTGAAAGCATTGTTATATTTCCTAATTGTTTGACTTCAATGTTGTACTACTACCACAACAACTACTATAATTGGCGTACAATACCGGTATTTCTTTATTACAAAACTATGCAAAAAATGGTCTGATAATCCACTGACAAGAATGCAACTAATAGTCGTCAACAAAACAATTACGCCTCTCGCAATGTTTACCTTTAGGTCTATCTTTACATTCAATAGACTATAGTGGACGTGCGTCGTTCGCGTTTATTTGTTTAGCTGAGCGGATATATTAATAAAATATCGAAAAAAGAAGATTTGAATTTATTTAATATACTGTATGTGTAGCTGTCGACAAAGTAGGGTGAATTTCAAGTGAAAGGCCAACAATTAACAATAATTATAAGGTAAGTGTTTATTTGATTATTTTTTATAATTATTTAAAAATATTTAATAGGATTGATTTATAGAGTATACCCTAGATGGCCTAGATAGTAGTGAATTATATCTAAATTAATGGGTAACTAGCGAATTTAAATATTTATTATTATTAGAAAGATGCTACAGAAATACAATATATGAATACGTCAATATTTCTAATAATATACTGTTTTATGGACAGTGATTTTTCGAATGTTAAAACACGTATATTACTTTTGTATATCGAATGTCACTTTAAATCTCATTCAAAATCAGTGTAAAATATCGTACATATGTATACCGTGGTTGACACTGTTAGTATCACAATAATAGATCCACTGTTAGAAATCTACGTTTCTTTCAGATGTATCAGATAACATGGGTGTATGTAAAAAATATCACAAAAATATCTATCAGAAAAAAAGTTAGCGTTGAAATGACTTTTTGAATTAATTCCTTGAACATCAATAAAATATAAACTTTGGAAAACCCCTTATTACGTCCACGATATTTAGAACACCTAAATATGTATTTCGACAACTGTGAGGTCATCTTCTGTAGGAACTTGAACTAACTAGAGTAACTTAACTGAGGAATATCCCTGGACATGTATTTCACCAAGTGAATAACGGCAGTGTAGTGGAAGTTCAATAAAACACGTTTACTAACCATGGTTGATGTTACAATAGTAATTGTGCATCCACAGATATGTATTAGAAGTCTATGATTCTTCTAGACATAATTGATAACAGTTGTATGTAAATTAGTGCCACTAAATTAAATAACGTAGAAAACGTTACTTTTAATACGAAGATGTTACAAAAAACACATGGTTGACAGTGTTAGAATTACAATAGTACATCCACTGTTACAAATGTATGTAACATTTAGACATAACTGATAACATGTGTATGTACAAAACGTCACACACTTAAATAACCTTTCAATATTACAATTTACTTTCGGCTTAGATCGCGTCGTCATTTGGGAACTACACCCAGCATTATAAGGTAAGGCCCGACCTGTAGCCTGTCGGCCTTTACAAGCATTTGCTCTAGAAGTTTGAGGAATATTTGTTCGTAGGCCCTGCCTGCCTAAACAGTACCATGTGCTTAGATTATTTAAACCTTGGGGCGGACAAGGATTTGATCTTAATGCATTTTGTTTGCCAGGACAATAATAGTTAATCTTAAGCTTATGCCTGTTAGCTGTTTGTGAACCCATACAAACTAACGTTTTGCAAGACATTGCAGCTTGCGTCTTCAGAGTGAATAGAACAATGAACTCAAATCCGGGAAGCGAAGGTATTTAAACCTCTTTGAGCTAGTCGGGCAGAAGGACGGAGTTCTGGTTGGCTGTCACCGTTGGGCAAGGACGGATCCGGTGGAGCGTGATCGTGTGATCGATGATGCGTAGGAGTCCTTAGAAGATAAACTACTGGAGTCCAAGCTTCACTGAGTCTAAAACCATCCTCCCTGTTTATGTTGTTAGGTTGTTTTTCAATTTCAATTGCTTCACGTATGATTCGAGGGAAGTAATGAGGCACTCTGGCGAGTACCCGAGCATTGTCAAAGTCCATCTTATGTCCAGTTAAACCAGTATGTTCAGCCACCGCAGATTTTGTGATGCGTTTATGTTTGCAATCACCGTTGTGCTCTCACAATCTTAACTCAATGGAACGACCAGTTTGTCCCATGTAGTTTGAGCCACAGGAGCAAAGGATATTGTAGATCCCGGCTGATTTTAAATTTGATATACGATCCTTTACGGATCTGAAACCGTTTCCCAAAGTCCTAAACACTGTCTTTATGCTGTAACTTCTAAGAACACGCCCAATCTTATCAGTAGTGCCTTTACTGTAAGGTAGAAAAGCTAAGCCTTCCGGAGGTGCCAGTTCTCCCTTAGCCTTGGGCTGTTCCGCATTGCGGATTGCTCTCTGAATTTCTGTGGCAGTATAACCATTTTGTTGTAATGATGTATTTGTGGGAAGGTGCGGAGCCGAGAAAAAGGTGGAAGAGTGACTGACGTAAAAACGCAACGGGAATCTGCACTTCCCCCACAAAAAAAATTGCACCATATTTCGAAATGTTATGTAAAAGTTCTAGAATAAGGGACACGTGAGTTCTGGGAAGTGCTCGAGGTCACGCGCGAGAAAAATAAGAATCGGCAATTTTGACACAAAAGAAACTATCAACATAACTCAAACTTCGAAATACAAAACAAAATAGCGAAACGGTAACCCAAAATAAGACTGTAATTAAAATAACGTTATTAATCGAAGCGGCAAACAAATTACGGAATGAATTCATATAGATCGGCAAATTTGAAACAAACATAACAACCATTGTCGGAGGTTTTTGAGCCATGATATTCGTCTTCTGCCAACACTTCGTTTACCGCATATCTTCCCCTGTATAACCAATTGTAGTAATTGGTACTTATCTCCTCTGATTACGTGACCAAGGTATTCTAATTTTCGTTTCTTAATAGTGAAAAGTAACTTTGCACATTTTTCGCAAGATCTCCTCGTTCGTTATTCTATCTGCCCATGATATTTTTAGTATCTGCCTATAGATCCATAGCTCAAACGATTCTATTTTCTTACTGATTTCTTGGTTGAGCGTCTATGCTTTCATACCGTATAACAATACGGGGAAAACATACATCTTGTTTTCCTCATACGGGTTTCCAGGCTTAGGTCTCTATTTCAGATCATGTGTTTCATTTTGAAGAACGTTGTTCTCGCCGTTTTAATTCTTACTCTTATTTCTTGCGGGTAATCCCATTCATTTTTCACCCATGTACCTAAGTATTTATATTTATTTACTCTCTCTATACTCACATTGTTTATTCTCATATCGGGAATATTATTTGGTGTTTTTGTGATCACCATGAATTTAGTTTTTGTTAGGTTCATTTGGAGTCCATACCTCTTGCTGGTCTGGTTCCACAAGTCTGTGGAAATCTGGTGCATTATCTGCTAGAATTACAGTATCGTCTCCGTATTTTAGATTATTAATTGTATGTCCGTTGATCACTATACCACCTTCTTCCTCTGGCAGTGCCTCTTGAAATATTGCCTCTGAGTATAAATGAAATAACATAGGTGAGAGTATGTATCCCTGTCGGACTCCCTGCAGATCTCTATTTCTTCTGTTAGTCTACCTTCCACTCTGACTGATGTTTTTTGATGCCAGTACAAATTTGTAATTATTCGTTTATTTTCTACGTCGATCTTTTTATGTTTTAAGAGTTCAATTAATTTACTGTGTCTGACTTTATCAAATGCCTTTCGTAATCTATGAAGCATGCGTACACTTGCTTATTAATGTCTCGGCATCTTAAGTTGAATAGTGCTTCTCTCGTTCCGAAACCATTCCTAAACCCAAACTGAGTTTCACTAATGTCTTCTTCTAACTTTTTATATATCCTGGCATGTACAATTCCTAAAAAAGCTTTTAGCACATGGCTCATTAGACTTATTGTTCTATGTTCATTGCACTCATTCGCATTCTCTTTCTTTGGTATTGTGACCAATGTTGATTTCAGCCATTCTTTTGGTATGATGCCAGTCATGTATATAGTATTAAAAAGATCTACAACGGATCCCATTTGGTTGTCATCTATTAGTTTCAATATTTCTGTTGGGACTTCATCTAGCCCGACTGCCTTTTCCCCTTTTGACATTTCAAAAGCTCTAATTACTTCATCTCGCATGATTTTGGGACCTTTTCCTTCTTCATAAACGTGTTAATTTTATTTAGACTTTTGTTTACTTCCTGTTGATTTATTTGCGTATTTTTTCATCTCTCAAGTGGTTCGTATCAATTTTTTGTGTATTCGTAGCTACCTTTACCTTTTTAAGTTAATTTGTATTTTTATATAAACCCGGTTGTGGTCCGAAGCTACGTCTGTCCCTGGATACGTTTTAGCTGATTTGATACTATTTCTATACCATTTTTGGATTAAACCATAGTCAATTTGGTTTCTGCATGTATTGTGTGGCGTATCTTGTGGGGATCTCCAGGTCCAGATTTTTCTCGGTTGTAACTTAAAGAAAGTGTTGGCCACTATTAGCTCTTTTTCTTGACAGCACTGGATCAGTCTGTCCTCTCGTTCATTCCGTTTTCCCAGACCGAACTCACCGACATGTTCCTCGCTTCTTCCCTTACTGATTTTGGCGTTGAAATCGCCAATTATTAATATCACATCACGTTTTATTGTTAGTTCTAGGATGGCATTTATTTGTTAGTAGAATTGTTCTACTTCGTCATCGCTTTTGTCTTTTGTAGGTGCATATACTTGGATTATATTTATCTTGCGTATAGTTGTATTAGCATTACTCGTTCTGATAAGGGTGTAAAGCTAGCGACGGCTTTGTCAGCTTCTTTGTTTACTACTACTGCCACTCCGTACCGGTGATCTTTTCCATTCCTTCCTGAGTAGTACAAGTATCCATTATCCGTTTTCACTTTTACGGACCCTGACCATCGTATGTCACTAATTCCAAGAATGTCCAATAGTAGTCTGTTCATCTCTTTAATCACATTTTGTAATCTTCCGGCGCCTAATATACTTCTCACATTCCACGTAGCAATTTGCATAGCTGACCCGGGGATTCTTCGCACCCTCTGGCCTTTGAAGGCCTGCCGGGGACTGAGGGCCGTGGTTTTATGTTTTCAGCCATGATGATTGTACAAAGAAAATTTAATGAGGTGGTTTTCCGTTGCCTTCCTCATCGCAGTATTGTGGCCGGTTGAGCAATATGTTACCTTCGCCCACAATATGAACGGTTGCTAAGTCGTACCGAAGTCCATCCTCTCCGCCTTAACTTCTTACTGGTGGTTACTGCTGCCCTGGAGGACGATAATTCTCAAGTGACTTTAAATTAATTTTACAAAATCAGTTACAAAGAGGTTACACAAAAACACGTTTAAATACCATGGTTGACAGTGTTAAAATCACAAATATACCCACTGTTAGAAATGTATGTTCCATTCAGACGTAACTGATAACATGTTATGTAACAAATGCCACAAATTTAAATAACTAGAAAAATGTATATTCTCGTGTGACTTTAAATTATTTCCTTCAAAATCAGTTACAAAGAGGTTACACAAACACGCGTTTAAATACCATGCTTGACAGTGTTAGAATCACTATAATGTAACGTTACGGACTCTTGTGTTGTGTTTATCTTTTATTCGTCGTGACTCGTCGTGCTTCGTCGTGATCGTCTTAGGTTCGGATCTAGAGTAGTTGAGCTAAATACGTGAAATAAAACACCAGAGAGGTTTAATAGGTCGGTTCGCAGGGGGTTTTCTGAAGGTGCAAGGTGAATTATTAAGGAACTGGAATACAAAGCGCTGGCGGGTGAAGGGTTAAGGGAACTTGACACTGTAGCCGAGATACCTCAAAGCGCAATTGTCAAGGGATGCCGTAAGCTGCCGAGATACTTCAAAGCGCTTGACAGGTGAAGGGTTAAGGGAACTTGACGCTGCAGCCGAGATACCTCAAAGGGCAATTGTCAAGGGATGCCGTAACTGCCGAGATACTTCAAAGCGCTTGGCAGGTGAAGGGTTAAGGGAACTTGACACTGCAGCCGAGATACCCCAAAGCACAATTGGCAAGGGATGCCGTAGCTGCCGAGATACCTCAAAGCGCTTGGCAGGTGAAGGGTTAAGGGAACTTGACGCTGCAGCTGAGATACCTCAAAGCGCAATCGCCAAGGGAAGCCGTAAGCTGCTGAGATACCTCAAAGCGCTTGACAGTCGGAGGGTTACGGGAACTTGACGCTGCAGCCGAGATACCTCAAAGGGCAATTGTCAAGGGATGCCGCAGCTACCGATATACCTCAAAGCACTTTGCAGGTGAAGGGTTAAGGGAACTTGTAAAGGAACTGTGCTTCTTGATGTTTAGAGCAAGAATAATCCTTTTTGAACAATTTACTTCTGCTTTTATAGCCCCAAATGTGGATGTTTTGGGGGGTTAAATCTGTAAACATGCTGCACGCGTGTACCAATTTGAAAAACAATTTAACGCTCTATTTATTGTGAGCCCAATAATATTTATTTAAAATTAATTAAATTATAAGAGTACTATTCAGAAACAGCCGAAATAACTCTCTTTGCTTACCTAATCTTCAGCTCCTAATAAATTTGGTTAACACGTCCATGCGTGGAATTTCACTCATGGGGGTTTAGTTCGGCAAAAAAGTAATAATTTAGGCAGATTATGGGCTACCCTAAACTAACAATTTATCACAAGAACAGACCGCCCTAAAGACTCCTGTTATGGTCTATCTTACGCACTTAAGATCAACTAATTCGCAATCATATTGTTAACCTATGTACCTGCAATAAATAGCTGAAAGAAAGACGCTGAAAACAAATATTTTAAATATCGAATTATAAAATTCAACTATCGAATGGGTAGTTGTTTTATAATTCCATTCATTATACATGAAAGTGGATATTTATTTTATTTGTAGCACTCATAAATTAAGTATCCCCGTAAAGAACCGACCCTTTACAAAAAAAAACACATGTGCAGGAACGGCCGTTCCGAAGATCAATGAGGCGTGATTTCTAAACACTTCTCTCTCTCCGGGTGCCGTCTCAGATTCTGAGGTTAGCGATCACCATGGCGTATCTCCATCTGTCACGTGCTGTATGTATCAGCGTTTCTCTGTTCATCCCCAACCAATTTCGTATGTTGCTCATCCACGATGTTCTCCTTCTTCCTC
>JABXWE010003428.1:0-14406 GCA_014611495.1 Limonius californicus | reverse complement strand
CATCACTGTCATTCAGTTTATTAATTACCTCTTTTTACCAGACGCGGTTAAAAATGATAAATGAATATTATGTAATTTAAAAATTTAAATGATAAAAACGTAATTTTTGGACATCTCGATTTTGCTTCATGTAATGTCGGCCTACTAAATTAAATTCTCCATAAATGCAAAGACATCGTCAACGTTGCCAAGTATAATATTCTTTAAGTGTCTCGTGTGAGGAAACTAAGCACTATAGGAAGTTCGTGTTAGTGTTTTTGAAGACTGTATTTTTTACAGAAGAGTGCTACCTGAAGCTTTTAAGGTGTTTAAAGGACACCCTGTATATGGGGCAGGTTATATGTAAACCGGAATTGTTTTGGGTGTGGTCGGGTGAATTAAATATAGACATATACTTTCCGGACTTCTGTGACATTTCTGGTTCTTCGATTATTAGGATTTAGTAATTGCCATCATAAGTGATCACGTGGTGCATTCTTCTAGCAATTCCGTATCCATTTTCGGGTTGTTTTACCTTTTCGGTTCTCAACTAATAACTAAGGCAGTCTTATCATAACTGTAGTGTTCTTCTAGTACTTCGTTTCTTTCTCCCTTCATCCCAAAAACTTGCATTTTGTGTATTTTATTTTGCCAACACTCAACTTTTTGTTTTGTCCGTCGCGTCGGGAGTATGCACTGATCATGCAGGTTGTTTATGTAAAGGCGATCCACGGGCAGTATCCTGTGAACCATACAAAACAGTGAAATGAAAAAAGTTGATGCCGCCTTTTTACATTGCATGCGGGCGCCCAAACTGTGTAATCAGCGTCAAGTTAAAATTCAACCCCTAGTTAAAATCGCCTTTGAAATGTTAAACAGCAATATGCCTTTTGTAACACCCCAAATTAAGGGTATAATGCAGTACTTCCACGTAAAGAAAATTAGAATCTGTAGATTCGTTTTTGAGAAATTACGTAAAAATGTTAATATTTTGAAATCATTAGAAACTATACTTTAAAGACACTGTAATAATATTATTTATTCTAAACTACTCAAAAATGAAAAGGGATATTGCAGTGTAAGACACTTTAAGGCAAAAAAAACTACCAAAACAACAAAACGTAACGTCTTTTTAGTTATGAACATGAAAATTAAAACAAAGGTACGTTTAAAGAAGAACTTTAACAATGTTATAATGAAAATCGTTATTGTCTCCTATCGATATGTTCTTGTTGAATTTGATGCCACAGTACCGGCAATACATCCCCCAGCTGTTGCATAGTAGTAGGCCTTGGATTACGATGATCCTGAGCTGTCTCTGCAAAAGGTTCCATGCATGCTCGATGGGGTTCTGGAGGTCTGGAGAGAGTGGAGGAAGAGCAAGATGGATTATTTTCTCATCTCGAAGTATCTCTAAAACAACCCGGGCACGATGCTACCTTGCGTTGTCGTCAAGAAAAACAAAATATTCCCGTCCAACAGCGTTGCGACGGTTTAGAACATGGTCCATAATGATCTCTTGGACATAATGTTGACCCGTGAGTGTACCATTAAAGAGATGGAGGTCAGTACGCCAACCTAAAGAAATTCCAGCATATACCAGAAGACCACCATCACGACCACCACCACCAAAGGCAACGACTGATTGGGTATACTGAGGTAAGGTACGATGTTCGACACTACGATATACTCTTTGACGCTGGCTACCATTGCTGAAACAATATCTGGACTCGTCCGAAAACAGTATATCATACCACGGTGTCGCTTCATGAAGCGTACGTCTTGACCATTCCACGCAGTGTCTTCGTTGAGCCACAATTCTTGCAGGACATCCCATGGGACGGTATGAAGTAAGTGCTACCTCAAGCAATAAGTTTCTCACAGTTTGGTCGAAGACTCAACTTCCTGTGGCATTCTGGAACACTTGCTGTAGATGTCGAGGAGTTCAAAAGGGGTGCATTTTTACATTAATAACCAGAGTTTATCCTCACTAGGTGTTATGATGCACAAAAATCCAGACCTTCTACCAGTCGTACCTGTTTCTCTAAGCCGCGACAGTGCATGTGAAATGAAGCTCTGCGTGGTTCCTAACATATCAGCAATGTCGGTCTGGCGATCTCCTCTTTGGTGCATAGCCACGGCTAAAGTTCGTTGTTCTATTGTTAAATGGTTTCTCTGCATTGTTGATTATTATTAAGAACACAAATATAACACAGAAATAAAGAAACTTTGAACAAAAAAAATATTAAGAAGACAGGAAAGATTATTTAATCAAACACACAAACTCGACTTGACATTAATACGGTTAAACAATTGTAGCTGGATTCAATTGTTTTTTGTTTTTTAACATCAAACATTGCCTCTTGGTCAATAATCAATAATATACGGTTATCCCCCAAATACAAACATATGTGTTTTATATTCCAATATCCTTATTTATTGTTGAGTATTTTACGTGCTGTTGTTTGTTCTTTGCGTAAATTCTCTCTATTTGCTATTTTTTTGACATTAAATGAAAAACGTGTTACAGTGTTTTGCGGATCCAAAAATATAACCAAGATATAGTCGAAAATGTATTACACATCATTTTGGTTTAAAACTTGAAATATTCATGGACTGCTTGTAAATAAAGTGGGTTTTACCAACGCCTGCTCCAGTAACGGAGCAGGCGTTGGTTTTACTGAGATGTCAAAATAACGTAGACTGTTTCTGTTTTTGTAATAATAATAGTAGTTTATGTAATAAGTACCTACGCAAAATAAGGCTTTAGCGAACGAATCTTAATGTTTCCGGACGAGGCGACAGCCGAGTCCGTAATACGAAGGTGATTTCGCTGACGCCATTTGCGTACGTGTTGCATACAAGATTTTTTGCATTAGCTCTCCAAAAAAAAGGAGTTCTTGCATTATAATATTAATTTTCAATTGCCATCAATACGGTAGTGTATTTATTAGAAGGCCGTATGCGAAAATGTTCATGGCAACCGATTGTTTATCAACGACGCGTTTGTCAAATCAAATACTGAAAAATATTGGCGTTTGTTGGTCCTAAAATAAGTTATTACCCAAAGAGCCGTTGCTTCAACATCCTCTTCTGAAAATGTTTCTATTCATCAGGCGACAGCTTGAAATATGCTAGACTATCATTTTCATTTTTATATTTCTAAGTAGTGTTTATTTTTCTTTTATATTTGCCTTATAAAATGATTAAATAAATGAATAAACATACAAAATTCGATTTAATTAGTTTTCTGAATAACCAAATTTGAATCCGCTAAAGCGTTGCCATGACGACTTTAAGTACTAGACTGCTAAAATAGCATTTTGCGGACTCTACACTGTTTCCAAAGTAACCATTTTGGAGAGTGATACAAAAAAGAATATTTATAGAAACAGTTAGTTACCGTTTATACAGTTCAAACTGCATATCACACCACTTTAGCTATAACATTAATTTTGTGAAATGTGATTTTGTTAAATTTCAGCAACTTTTACCCGAGAGCTGGATGAGTAGACATTATTACTTACAGTCGACCATAAGACATTAAACTAAATTCCGAAGATAATAATAGTGATAGTGAGTGAAATCATAAAATATGAGGAACCAACTCCTCCTCGTTGTTGCATATACAAGACAATACAATATACTAACGGTATTATCAAAACCACGCATAACATGTATAAGGGTTGAACTGGTATTCCTCAAAACAAAAAATTGAAAAACTTTCAGTGGCGAAACCACATTTTTTGAACAAATTTATGTAACAGTTGGTTACAATATTTGTTTAAAACTTTAACTTCTGCTTATACTTTTACATTTTTTCGTAATTTTTATGCGTGAATGAATTTTAAATTTATCAAAATTGGATCAGTTCGAAGCCACTACCACACATTCTGTAAAAACTACTTGTTGGAATTCATGAATGATCAAAGCCAATAGGTTGCCATTTAAATCTCAAATTTTTTCCCGTGATAGTATCAACAATATCAGTTTTTAAAATATTTTGCTGAAAATTTAACACATTCTGGATATGTCCATTTGAAATATCTTAGTATTATTAATATCGGGGCTGGAGTGGCTCAGTGGTAAGTGAGTCAAGCTTTGGATATAATAGTGTAAATGCTTCCCGGTCCGAATCACTCTAGAGATCAGAACATTTTTCTGATTCCCAGGATGGTCGATACTGGATCCCGATACCCATTTGCCATTGAGGATCAAATTAATGACACCTCTAGTATTATGGTCGCATTAGAGGAGCAACAAGACCATAAGCAAAAACATCCACACACTAGGCAAATCAAGAACGGCTTCGCACCAACACCGTAACCCGCAGAATCAAACCCTGTTGTGCATAGTACAAACTTACTTAGCCTTGCCTTACACCGCCTCCACGCTGCACAAGTCGTACAAGCGAGGATCATGATAATTGATAATGATGTTGAGGATATCTTATATTACACAAGAAAATAATATTCAAATACTGAGAATATATATTGAATAACTGAATGCTTCCGGTTTTAATTAAAATGGTGTTTAGTTCGAACCTGTAGACCTATCAATTATTTTATATTTTTTAAGTACTTAGAGGGTAAAGTCATTTGCAGTTTTTTTTACCTTCGAAATACAAATTGTTACGGGCCAAACGAGCTTTTCGTCGACCCGCAACCGGATAGGTGGAAAAAGGCCTGCAGCTCAGAGGAGTAGGCGGAGTTCACTGAAATCGCTTACGGGAAGAAATCTTCCTAGTTGTGTAGGTACAGGGTATGTCGAAAATTAAAGCGCGGCACCTTCCAAATCACAGCTAATTGCAGGTTCTCATGGAAGGTAGAGAAGCCAGCAGCTTACGGGAATCGGACTCACCTTTATTGTGCCTCCTCCTATATATATAAAGCTTGCAAAATTCATGCACAAACAAATACAAGTACAAAATAATGAAAGATATACTGAATTTTAAAACACATATAATGAAATTATTGGCAATACAGAATGACAGCAAAAGGTGGCTTTATTTAAGTCTATTTTACAGGTAGTTGAATTGAGCGCTCAAGCAGATGGGCTCGCCGTCGTTGGCGCACATAATTTGTCCAAACGACTACGCGGCCAATGGCGTCGGAGCATACAAGAGTAACACAATATTTGTATAATCAATCTTTACATTTGGTAATACAAAAAAATATCTGTGACTGAAGGTCGCTCTTGTTACAAACAAGAAAAAGGTTCAGTCACTTTGAATTTTGCAAGTCTACGTGGGAAAGAAAAAAGGGTTTCTTTTTCACTACACCAAAAATTTGGTACTTTCTTCGCAACAAAAAAACTTAGTTTCTTTACCTTGAATTTCGAACAGCGAGACGGAGCCAGGCACAATGTCGGAAGTATTTTTCCAGAAGCAGGTCAAGTCTGGGGGGGGGGGTATTCCTGAGACGAAACCTTTGTTGGGACGCCCCTGGAAATTAGATTATTTCCAACGGGGTCGGTTTACGTTGGGAACGACGGGAATTTCAGACGATTGCAACCACAACCAGATTTAGATTTAGATCCGACTTGGTCGAGATAATAATTGCCTAAAGCAATATACGATACGATAGAATTCAATCTAGCAGGAGCCGTCAATAACCCGTTTTTCTAAAACGTCCGCCTAGGCCCAAGGATTATTGCCTACTTTCGTTACGGCCCTCGTAGATGGAATGCGCGACCGGTGCCATCAGATATGTAAAACTGACTGAAGACTTAACGCGACGTGAAGCTGCATTTCTCCCAAAATATTACAACATAATTCGAAATATCATGAAATATTCCAGAACAATTTTGGCACGTGAATTCGCGGAAAGCTCTAAGGTCAGGCCCGAAAAAACAATATTCGGCAATTCCGGCTTACAAAGGGAACTGTCGACATAACTCAATCTTTAAAACCAAAATAATAATGAAAGCTGTAACCAACATAAAACTTCAATTGAAACCAAGTTTTAATTCCTATGGAGCGGAAATTAAAGTACGACATTAATTCAAATGTAGCGGCAAATTTTAAAAGAACATAACGAAATGTTCCAAGTAGTCATCGAGAACTTGCTTTTAGAGAGAAAGGTACATCAGAAGGTAGAGAGTGTGCTAAAAACTCAGTTGATTTGTATTAAAATATTCTTATAAATCATAACATGCTAAGATACAATGATTTTCGATAGTCCAAAGAGGATATTTATGTCAAAATCTCAAAATAAAACATTTTACGAAATTCATATATTCCTTATATCTATACTATGGAAAAAGTACTTTTAGAATATGCTTTGTTTTGATCCGAATGGATGGCTTAAAAGGATTATAATTGTCCGTATTATGGTTGGATATCTAAAGGAATCAAAAATCACTAATCAAATTAATATACATTTTAAGATACTTATTAGCGACTAGCCCCTAGTCGGAAGCGTGGACCGTGGAAACAGCAACTTTGAAAAAAAGTCTTCGATCGGGGGTGCCATAGAACAATGCAAAAAATAAGCTGAATATATAGAATAAGCAAGGCGGAAGTCCTAAGCAGGCAAATGCAAATCTGGACACCTAAACCGAAAATAAGAGCCAGCTGAAATAGGCTTCACTAGCTGTATATACACGAAGAGAAAGTATTAAAATAAAAATATATGGAAGACTGTGACAAACCAGTCTGCACACTGTTGATTATGAATGCAACACCTAGTAAACAGCAATATATTAATAATATTTAGGTTATAATTTGAGTTTATATAGAGTGTCTATAAGTCTATAACTCTCAAATTTAATAATGAGTCGGAGCTTTTTGTAAGTTAAAGTTTTCCTGCGGTATGCTGTCCTAAGCAATCTGAACGTCATTTCTCAGGCGCTATAGAAACAGGTAATTGGCCCAACTTTCTGCCTGTAAGGCCCATACAGGCGCGAAAGATCAGGTGGCCATACTGATAAGGGAAAAACGGTAACATCAGATTCATCATTCAGGAATTTTGCAGCTACAGCTGCGGTATGGGGTATGTTATTAACATGCTGGAAAGTAGGGATTTCTAAATAGTTCCTGCGGATGGGCAATGTAACATGTTCCAAGACATTGCGAATTTACCCTAAGCAGTAATGTTTCTTTATAAGAATACTAGATGGGACTTACTACCATATACTATGGTACTTCAAACCATAAGTCCTCGGTAAGCGCTGCTTCGAATTCCATACAATATTCTAGTTTCTCCATGTCTTCGGCGAACCCTTCCACGTTCCTCATGGGCTCAAAAACACAACCTAATTCCATTTCTTCTCCCATTGGACAGTTTCTTGACACTACTGCAGCTTTGCTTCTGTATAGCTGTGGTGCAATTGTAAGATGAGGCGCGATTTGTAGTATTGAAGACCAGAAGCCATAAATTGACCTAAGGGAAAATTGTTACCCTGTGGCAACCATTCATTCATAGTGGTACTGAATCGGTGCCTTTAGAGCATTTATTATTAGGCGGTGAACAGCTCCGGTGCTTCTATGACGTTGTTATCGATACTCTTCTATCCAGGTATTACAACATCGCATTAAGGTGGATGCGTTGATGCTAACCGTATTAACAATTTTCCGGAGGCCCCCTTCTCTAACATTCGCAAACTTTCTGAAGTACTTAGATGAAGCACGTACACGATGCTTCGCAAAATAATGCTTTAACTGCAATAATAACAATAAAACTGACGCTACTTTAACCTATAAAAAGAAGAACTGTAGCAAGTGACCTTTAATCTTAAAAACTTTCTAGAAACACTATACATTTTTTTGTTATTACCATGCAGATTTAATCATGTAATGCTTTATATGTGCCTACATTATCATCATCATTATCTTACATGGAGCTGACTCGAAGGCCGATCCTGGATACCCCAGGCCCACCCCATGCCAGTAAGGTAGGTAGGAATTTACGGCATAGGGTGGGATCGAATGGGGAATTGTACAACGTTAGCATGTCTGCAATGCATACCGCAAGACACCGCTGCTGCAACACCAGGTAGTTAGTAAGATACGCCGCAATGGGATGTTGAGTGCGTACCCGAGACCGTTATGCTCTTAAGCATTTGAGCCCACTAACTTTGATAGCAAAGTTTCACAATATTCTTATTTCACATTTATCTTCTGTCTAAGGTTACATAGTGCACCTATCTTAATTTCCTAGGAACTACTAGCTTCTTAATATGTACTCCCTGTCTGATTGCAATTGACCGTTATACTATTAAGCCTCTGTGCCCAATGGCTTGGGAGTCGAGCTATACAGTGTTCGTAGGTCTTATTTATGTAATGTGTAAGAGTAACAGAATGCTCCTAGCCTAGGTGTCTAAGGACTAACTAACTACTGGAGATGTACCGCCTGATTTCCATTCTTAGTTGGCCGTTCGCGTCCGGATTGAATGTCCTGCTTTTCCCAAGCCGACGCCCCGCTGCATTGAAGAGCTAGCTATCCGGCGTGTTCTTTCCCCCGGGTGCTTTGGCGGTTCTTCTCCTGTGGATTCCTCGGCCTCAATCTCCATCTTCTGCTTCGTCTCCGTTGGGCTGGTCATCGTCGGTCGATTAGTGATCGGATTCTTCCCGAAAATCGTAGATTCTTCTGGCCTCTCTTCGGATATCCCCTTTTCGTCGGGCCCATTCCTCCCATGTCGGTTTCGGTATGCCGGTATTCCGGATGTCCCTCTCCAGTGATGTGTTCCACGTGTAGCATGGTCGTCCGATCGTCTTTTCGGCAGCTTGCATGGCATACGCTTTTTGTAGAGGATGGGTGCCAGGTCGCCGTAAGATATGTGCCCAGTATTTGAGTCTTGATGTGGTGAGCCGGTTCGTTATTGTTTTCCCTTCTAGAATTTCTTGTGCCGTCGAAGTGTTTGCTTCCCCTGTGGTTAGTTGAAAGAGGGTGAGTATTTGCTGTTCCATCCTTCGCAGCGCCAGTCTGTTAGCTTTTGTGATCGCGGTGGTTTTCAATCCTTATAAAGCAGTTGTGGCTATAATGGAGGTGTAGATGATCTTCTTTATTCCGGTTGATAGGTTGTGTTGCTGGAGGAGCGGGAGAATCATGTGGGTGGCTGGGTGTGCTTTGGTTATTCTTTGGTTGACTGTCTCCGGTCTTGCCAATGAGTCTAGTAGATAAACCCCTAAGTATTTCAGTTTGTGTGTTTGTTTTAGTTCCCGGCTCCCTATTTTCAGCGTGTCCATGGTTGCTCCTCTGATTCTTGCTTTGTCTGGGGATCTCACCATTACTTCACACTTGCTGATGTTTATTTCCAATCCGGCCTCTGTTAAATCGGCCATCAGCTTGTCCAGCAGCCTCCCCGCGTCATCCTCCTCTTCCTCTAATATTAGAAGGTCGTCCGCATAGGCCAGAATTTTTAGCAGGTTAAGGGTTTCTGCGATGGGTGATGGTATCGGCAGGTGTAAGGCTGTGTTCCGGAGGACCCTGTGCAAAGTCATCGTGAATAGTCTGGGCGAGAGTGGACATCCTTGTTGCACCCCTTTCGTTTTCTTATAGACTTGTGTTCTCTGCCAGAACCATTGCAACATCGTGTTTTCCTGTAGATATGCTGTTATTATTCGGTTGATGAGATAGTGCGGTGTTCCTGAGTCTGTCAGGGCTAGCAGTAGAAACTAATGCCGTATGGTGTCGAATGCTCTTGTTAGATCTAGGGCTACCAGTACTGTTTTCCTCCCCCCTCTCCATCGTTCATCCAATATTCGTCTCGTTACATATATACGGTCTTCCACCGATCTATTGTGTAGGGAAGCTGCTTGGTACGACGGTATTTCTGGGGTTGTCTCATCCAATGCTCGTAGCAGGTATTTTGCGTATATTTTATATCCTACACTGCAGAGGGTGATTTTTCTGTAATCTGTCGTGGTTTTCCGGTTTCTGACTTTTGGTAGCGGGATTTGTAGAGTTGTGATCCATTCCGTTGGCACTTCATTCCGTAGCCATATGTCTTGTATCGTTTTGCATACTGTTGCTAGAAAGGTGGTTGGTGCGGGTTGTAGCAGTTCCACTTGTATCTGATCTATTCCTGGCGCCTTATTTCTTTTCAGCGATAGTATTATTTTCGTGATGTCCTCTGTGGTTGGCGGCTGCCCCAATGGCCAGTGGTCCGTCCTTAAAATATATTAAAGTATATATTGACGTTTACTGAATATTGCGTTTTTTAATGAAATAGGGTATATACAGGGTGTCCCACGACGTGAAGTCACAACTTCGTGTACGTAATCTTTAGACCAAATATAGTTAAAAATTCTAATAAAGTTATGCCCTAAAGTAAACCGTTTTCAAAATACAGAGTGTTAAAATATTATTTATTAAATAAGTACAATTTTTATTTTAGTTTAAATTCACTATAAAGATTGTTCAAAATAGCAACCGTTGCACTCCAGACGCATTCTGGCTCTTCTTACGAGAGATCTGGTTGCCCTACGTAACAAATTGTAATTATTTAATCAATAATAATTTAACACTCTGTATTTTGATGACGGTTTACTTCAGGGCATAACTTTATTAGAATTTTGAACTATACTTGGTGTAAAGATTACGTACATGAAGTAGTGACCTTACGTCGTGGGACACCCTGTATAGAGAAAGTGGAAATGGGGGATTCCAAAGTAGAAGCGCGATCTCCGCAATGCTGCAATGACTGATAGCTCTGTAGAACAAGCCAGAAGAGAACTGAATCACCGAGAAAGATGTTGGAAGATAGTCAGAAAAATACGCATTCCAATCAGCAACAGTAATTAAATAAAGTGAACCAAAGATGACGACTCTTCTGTAAATAAGAAATCGAAGAAGAACAATGAGATAACAAACTGAGTACCTACACAATTTTAGTAATAATATAATAGAAGATATAATTAGGGCGTAAAAAGCTGATTTTTCTGTATAGGTTAGGCTATAAAAATGTCCTGTTAAAGTTAATTAGACGCGCAAGGACTTTAGGAAAGCCAATATATTTGGAATTTATTCATAACGACAATTATAAAAAATATTAATATCTAAATGAAATATTTATTATTTTGACACAATTTTAAATGTTCTACCCCAACTCTTTCCGAAGAGAATTGTTGCCGTTAGTAATGTAAATACCCACCTGTGAAAATCAATCAAAATTAAATTGGTCGTTTTGGGAATATCAACGACCACATACATCAAAAAACACTTCCTCACGGGAAAACTACTAAAATCACCTTTATTGAAAAAAGAAAGATTGATTTTATATACCTACCGACGTGCCTTTCGGCGAAATGTGTGGCGGCGAATTGCATCCAACCCACCTGACTTATTCAATTGTGTTCTAGCTAATTCAGTTATTATAAGATGTAAATAGTTCATGAACATTTAAACAATAACAATAGTCTAAACATGTATTCGAAAACATCATTACAGAGTTTACATCTTCTGATAGTTTAAGAGTTCCCTGGAAACCAGGTAGTTCTGTAACGGAGCATTTCCATATTGATGTTCATATGAACCTTTTTTTGTTTTAAAGGTTTAAAATTCATCTCTGAAGCAGTTCCCATGTGCTGTGTATAAATGTTTAAATAAATTATTACACCAGAAGTTTGTTCCATTTCTGCACCAAGCTCATACTTCGAAACCTAGAAGCGAACTTGGCAGGCGGCAGACAGGGCTGCACAAATTAACTGTGATAAAATGCGCATGTAGTGTTATTTAAACCACATATGGATGTAAATGGTCTAAATAGCGCTACAAAACGAAATTGTGAAAAAGAGCAGGAATAAATTAGATCACAAATTTTTGTACCGTGTTTAACACACAGTTTTACACACTCCAACGTCGAGATAAATGAATTTAATCTTGTACGCTTATGAACATTAATTCGCTCTAACGGACAAAAATGGCTCCTGTTCGTTCGTGTCGAACGTCATATTGTCTAAAATTGAACTGAATAGAATTATATGTGAAATGCAAATACGTTCTTCGAATCAGAATGACTTGATTATTCAAAGAAGGAAATGATCAAATTGTCACGCAACCGAATGGAAGTCGGATTTGCTTCCAGCTGTTGTGAAAATCAGAACAAGATAAATCCGGCTAAATTTAGATACAAGAGATGTCATAATTAGAAGTGTGCAGTTGAGTGACAACAACTGCGGTTCGTTTTGTGTTGCTTACTTGCTCAGTTGTGGGCGGAAAACCATTGACAGTCTGTAGCTGTGTGCACGCTTAATTAATTGCGTTCTGCTGCGAGTGTTTGAAGGAGATTTCGGCTTAACTCATTAATCACACGCATTCTGTTATTACCAATATTTAGCAAATTATATGAAAGTAAGCAAGAATTAGACTAAAATTTCCCTATTTTTATTATTTTCCTATTTATTAATGTAATGCAAATGTATTTGGCAAGAAACTATTAAGAAAATACTGTACAATTTTAAGGTAGAAAACAAGACAATTTTTGTTGTTATATTAAATAATCTCTGAGTTAGAAATGAAAAACTTTGATATTACTTCCTTGTACACATTTTTCAAAGTTTCTACCTACTTACGTAACTAATTTTGTATTCTATTCACATGAACTAGGCGACGTCCTCTTTCAAGTTGCGTTATATTGTAATAATATACCATATGTTTTTAAGATTCCATATTAAAAAAGTTGTACTCCACGGTACGTGTTAGATTGCACCAACGCAACATTTTTAGATGGCTATATTATCTTACAATGAAACCTAATAGCTTACACGAAATAACGTTGTAACTAGGTGTTTTTTCCACAGAATGTAAATGAGTCTAATTTAACTTTTATTTTCTTGGAAAATTGAACAGCTTGTATGATTTCAATTTATTTTGTTAGCTATTACAACTTGAAAATGCGAATTTAACATGGGAAAAACGAAAACGTTACACAGTGTGTTTGTAAAACATGCAGCCAAATTTGACAGCACTGGGGGGTGTTAGGTAAGCAAGTGAAAACAATTCTAAAACAAATGACCGAAAAAGCTTTAATAAAAAGTTATAAGAGAATTGCTGAGAAAGCATAAGTTTCAATAATTATCCGAAATTCCTTTCATCTACAAAAATCGTTTTCGTACCGTTTCAAATTTTCGGATGCATCTTGCATGCGCTGGCAGTCCTCGACCTCACTTTCAGCTACTTACTCATAAATAATATTTTGCACGTGGCTCTGTAAATAAAGTAGAGTTAAATCGGGTGGCCTGGAAGGTCGTGTATTTAATCCACTGCGACCGATTTAACGCATAAAAATCTGCTGTTTCGATCTCCTAAGTTAACTACACATATAACTGCTTATCAAAGCATTTTCAGTTATGTTGATAGGATTTTTTTACCCTACTAGGTTCCTCCAACACGCTATAGATATTTGGTCTTACGTTTTAAGTACGCTGTATATATTATGTACTGAGATCAATTTTTCTAATAATAATACCATTTTTAAATAAATTAAATGATGATTTTCTAATGGTACGTGTTTACAGAAATGATCTTACATTTGATCTAGCACATCATAATAAAGACTTCTTTACTTATCTACAAATACATATTAGATAGACAAAACCTTTGATGAAAATTTAAGAATACAACAGTAAAATATACTTTTATGCAATTATCCTTTTTCTTGATTTGCTTGCACTTCCCTCCTCTTTAAAGTCTCTTTTTATAATAAAACAATAGTCTGCTAACATATTTATATTCCACTTCCCCTGGTACAGTTAATTGCAAAATGTTTCGTACGGCTCTAAAAAAAGTAGGCTGAATTTGTCCAATTTTAGCATTTTGAGTTGTACTGAATGTCTGAATTGCATCTGAATTGATTACCATGACATATTTCAGTAGCGTTTTTTTTTTGGATTTTATTGGGTAGGTAATGAATGTTAACAGTAAAAATAATTAGGTATTTTAATTTTAAAACGTTAATATTTCGTTGAACCCCCATTTTCCTCCAACACACTTGCTAGTCTTCGATTCATTGATTCGGCCAAACTTAGCGTGTACTGTGGTAAAAGAGTTGCCCAAGCATTTCGAATTGCTTCGATCAATTCATCTCGATTTCGAGGTCGGAATTCATGCTTGTATATTTTCTTCACAATATACCCCCAGATGTTCTCGATGGGGTTGCAGTCGGGACTTCTTGATGGCCAGGGAAGAAGTTCAACGTCGTTTTCTTCCATTCATCTTTGAACAATTCTTGCTGTATGAACGGGAGAATTATCCTATAATACATATAATGGTAAGCATATCTACCTGTTGCCTATATTGTATAAAAGACCTGCTGGAATATAAAGTTATGGTCGGGATATCTTTCTCTAACAGACGGAAGCATAATGATATTGAGCATGTCGATGTATTTTTGACCAGTCAGACGTCCATCTATAACGTGGAGAACCCCAGGACCTTCGCTAGAAAACCACCCCCAAACATGAACTGAACAACGTCCACTTTGCTG
>JABXWE010003426.1:0-11377 GCA_014611495.1 Limonius californicus | reverse complement strand
AAAGCTTCATCAGCCACAATGATATAAGGAGTTTTTGACGTCTGACCAGATAATGCACGATTTTCGGGAAAATTCAAACTGTTGGTAGATATAGCTGTAGATAATCCACTTTCCCTAAATACTCCGCCATCACTTATTCGACCGTTAACCTCAACATTGTAATAAGTAAATTTATAAACTGCGTCTGCCATGCCAAGAAGGACGATTGAATGACCTTTTTTATAATTGAAATAGTAGGAGCCTGCAGACGAAGGTGGCCTGAAGTTTATATGGCGTCCATCGACCGCTTCTAAATAATTAGGAAATTGCCATAATTCTTCAAATTGCTTTGCCACTTGAAGCCATTCTCTTTTGGTTTTAGGTGTCTGAAATATTATTTGATTAATAAACCGGGTTTAAAAAATGTAGTAGACAATTGTTCCTGTAAGCATTCATCTTTGAGAAAATGGTATATAACATCACAGACGGTAGGAATAAATCGTGAAATGGTAGTTTCATCAATTATGGTGATGTACATCAGTGAGCGATAACATTCACCTGTTGCTAAGAAGCGGAGAGTAGTTTCTAATCTAAAATTTGGGTTATAAATTATTATGGTAGTTCATTATCATTCTACCCATTTATACTTAGATCGTGCTGAAATACTGTCGCGCATGACAGTATCTTGCTTAGTTAGTTGAACTTTAACTTTGTTCAATAATTTTTCAAAAGAATTACTATCCATGCGTAAAAAGTTTCTATATGTCGACGGGTCTTCGGTCAGTAATTCGTCATTTAACATGGTTAATAACCCTTTTCCTTCTAATCGTCTGTTTATCCACTTTCTTACCCATATTCGAGATTTTTTACGATTTTTTGCCTGTTTTGTACTAATTCCCATCATTAATATTACTATTGCATTTGCGGCTGCTCCTAACAATAGTTGTCGATGCCGATCCATCTTTGTATTCACCAAATTTCAGTTGATATTCTATTTTGACATAATTTTTTGGGGTTAGAATAATATTAAAAGTTGGATCAAGGCGCATGAGCACGTACTTATTTTAATACTTACGTGTCAGACAGCAATTCTGTAGTCACTCACTAATTTTTAAACTGTAATTGGGCGCGCAGCAATTGTACTAAATTCAGTACTAAAATTAGTCTCGTGTCAGACGGCTCTAAATTCTTGTATCAAAGCCGACTAAATCGGCGCGAAAGCGGTGCGCCTTGTCACGCTGTTTGCGACCTTAGCGTATAATATTAAATATTATTGCTGGATTTGAGTGAATGTTCAAATTATTAAAAAGTGTGCTAATATTTATAAAATGTCGTGGTCTCGAGTGGAATTGTAACTATTAATTGACTTGTACAAAACGTACCCGTGTTTGTATGCAGTTACACAGAATGATTACAAAAACATACATGCAAGAAACAAAGCACTTTCCGAAAGTTGCACTAAGATTGCAAAGGTTCGACCGGGAACACAAATTAGTGAGATTAAAAATAAATTTAATAACATTAGAACCAACTTTTTGGTACAGTACAGAAAATATTCAAGTGCGTTCTACAGTGGAATGGCTGAAGATGAGGTAGGTTTTTATTACTGTAATTAATGGCAACGAAATTACGGTTATAAATAATATTGAATATGGAATATATGAGCTTCAAGTGGTAATCCACGAAGCTAATTTTGTAGATCCAAATGATACTGCTATTTATACACAAATGACATTTTTGAAATAAATTTACAAAACAATTTTTTGAGGAATTTTTAATTACTATCAATTACATTTATAATTTTCAATAAAAATGTGCATACCTTATATATACATATATATATATATATATATATATATATATATATACAGTGTGTCGCATTTAAGATGAAGACACCCCCATATTTTCGCTATTTGAAGGAATACAGATTTTAATTTTTGCACAGTCATACAGGCTCATGGGTCACACTTTTTAAGATACTCAAATGAAATCTGAACTTTAAACTCAGCCTACTACGAATTCACAAACAGGGTCAATTCTCCATAATTTGCGTCGCGTTAGAGATATCGAAAAAAATTATTAGAAAAAGTTGTTCAGAATATTATTCTAACCCCATATACCGTTTATTTTTTAATTTGATATTTAGTGTGCCATGGAAAGCAATTTGAATACATGACACTATTAAATTGACAATGTGTCAAGTTTTTACTTTCCATGGCACACTAAATATCAAATTAAAAAATAAACTTGTATTTATTTTGGGTATAGACCAAAATAATGAAAAAATTCAAAATGCGAATTTTGTCATGAAACTCGGTATATGGGGTTAGAATAATATTCTGAACAACTTTTTCTGATAATTTTTTTCGATATCTCTAACGCGACGCAAAATATGGAGAATTGACCCTGTTTGTGAATTCGTAGTAGGCTGAGTTTAAAGTTCAGATTTCATTTGAGTATCTTAAAAAGTGTGACCCATGAGCCTGTATGACTGTGCAAAAATTAAAATCTGTATTCCTTCAAATAGCGAAAATATGGGGGTGTCTTCATCTTAAATGCGACACACTGTATATGACGTGTGTGTGTAATTAATAACTGTGCCCCCTTGTCAATCACCTACGTCACTGACGACACTTATACATGTGCCGTTCTCGGACCCCTAAACTGTAATTTTACAATTATTGGTTTATAATAGACTTATAAACCTATTTATGGTATTTTGACGCTATGATGTTTATTGTGGACCACACAACACCCCGAAAAGCCACAAACGGCATTGCAAGCAGCGTTTTTTACCACCGAGGTCTCTATCGCCTGAACACTTTACCCAAGACATCGAGGAAGAGTTTCAGGTCAGTCAAGAGGCCACTAATGATTTGGAACCGCCGGAGGAGGAAAGCTTTGTGGGTAGTAGGGTGGAGTGAAAATATTTTTTCTTAAATTTTCTCTACCCTATATGATCAATAGTTGCCTAGGTATAAAATAAACAAGCACGCAAAATTTTATTTAAATTGAAGTTTATGTACAGGTGGCGCAGTGACCTTGAATATACGATTTTTTTAAATAATTAATATAATTTTTTTTCACTGCTTTATTTTTTAAATCCTAAAGTTTGATCATTCCTGTCAATTATGTTCTATAGATTGATATTTCCACCCACCCAGTTTCAGTGGTTTCATGCCCTACCACTACTTCTCCCACTCTACCTATTTGAATATTCTAAGCCCTACAAGCTCGGCAGACCGGCAGAGGCCAGGGGAAATTAGTTGTAAAGCAATTGCGGTCTTAGAAGCACGTTTTCTAGTTTTTCTAAAGTGTTTTGTGCGTGTCCATTACAATAAAATGCCCAAAACAAGAAAAGATTTCAATTGTCCCGTGTTTGGATCTCCTGAAATGCTTAAAGGTAAAATTAATTTAAATTATGTATTGCATTGCTACTACACATTATTTTTCATAGGTAATGCTCTGCCCACTTACGCTGACATTATCAAATATTACATGTGGGTCAGAAATGATTTGTTATCCTTGTCGAATGGAAAAGATCCAGGCATTGGCGATATTTGTGATATAGTGGCCAGTGATGTAGAAAAGTTGTGGGCCAGAGCATCTATATCAGTGGTATCTCGTCAACAAATCATACATCGCATAAAAGAATATTACAAAAAACTCAAAGGTTTAAAAAAATGCCGTAAGCCAGAGCAAAAACTTGAGTTTTTCGAAAATGCCAAGAAAAACCTGTTTGATATTGCAATCTGCAAATGTTTCGATTTTTCGTTGTGCAAGTGTCCAATTAAAGTACCGGTAAATGAGTGTGAGTTTCTGCAAGACCAAAGGAACCAGAGGAAGATGATAATAGCAGGGATAGATTTAAAAGCAAGTAAGCAGCTACAACAAAGACTAGACAGAAAAGAGAAACTTTTAATAAGAAAATCTGAAACGAGTCAGTATAATGCGGAAATTCACACTTCACCATCGCCTTCTTCAGATGTGGAAAACTGTGACTGTCAAGATTTTGAAGTTAAAAATCCACCATTTCTCTGTAACATACAAAAGAAAACCCAACCATCGACATCGAAATCGTCATCATCCCAAATGAGATTGCCTTTAACACGTCTTGCAACAGCCTGTAATAGGACAGGAATTTCCGACAGATCTGCATCAATTATAGCAACTGCTGTTCTCCAAGATCTTGGAATTGTTACAGAAGAAGACCCATCTAAGGTGATAGATAGAAGTAAATTGAGACGAGAACGTCAGAAGAATCGTTTCGATTTACGAAAGCTTGCTGTTAGCGGTGATTTACAGGGACTTTATTTTGATGGTAGGAAAGACAAAACCTTAAAACAAGAAAAGATAGGAGATAAGCTTCACCGGAAAACTGTCATCGAAGAGCATATTGTTCTCGTTTCTGAACCTGGAATGCAATACCTCGGCCACGTAACACCTTCTTCTGGATCTGCCGAAAGAATCCAGAAAAGTATTATGCATTTCTTGAATACAAAAGTTTCTAACTTCAGCAAACTTATAGCTATTGGATGTGATGGGACAGTCGTCAACACTGGTTTAAAAAATGGAGTGATTGCACAAATTGAGGGAAAATTAGGTCGTCCATTACAGTGGTTCATTTGCCTACTTCACGCAAATGAGCTGCCATTGCGTCATTTATTCAAATTTATTGATAGATCCACCTCTGGTCCTAGTAATTATATAGGTAGTATTGAAAAGTTACTAGAAACGTGTGAAAAATTACCTGTCACTAGGTTTGAAAAAATCAAAACAGAATTGCCCGATATTGACCAACAAAACCTGAGTTCGGATCAGAAATATTTATATGAAATATGTTCCGCTATTTCAGACGGAGTTGTTCCTTTTGATCTGGCACAGAGAGAGCCAGGTAAAATGGCACATTCCAGGTGGCTCACTACTGCAAATCGCATACTGCGTTTGTATGTAGCAACTGAAAAACAGTTAGAAAATCTTAGTACTCTTGCTACATTTGTGGTAAGAGTTTACGCTGCCTCGTGGTTTCAGATAAAAAAATATCCTACATGCAAATACGACCCACAACACGTCTTGGACATGATCAAAAGGTGTCGTTATCTTGGTGAAGATCATAGGAATCTGGTATATTTAACTATTGAAAGAAATGCCTACTTTGCGCACCCAGAAAATGTTTTGTTAGCAATGTTACAAGATGAAAGACAACATATAAGAGAACTGGCTATTAGAAGAATTTTGAAATCAAGGAAAACAAGGATAACAACAAATATTCGTCAATTCAAAGTCCCTAAACTGAACTTTGACGCTGAGGAATATTATGAATTAATAAATTGGAATGACAGCTTAAAAATTACTGAACCTCCTCTTACGAAGAAATACAGTGAAGAAGATTTGAAACAAATTATTGTTTCCGGATGTGAGAAACTGGACATTACAAAATTTCCATGTCATTCCCAAGCGGTAGAAAGAAATGTGAAACTGGTTACAGAGGCTGCATCGTCTGTTTGTGGGGAAGAAGCAAGAGATGGCTTTATAAGAGCTCGAATTCAATCATGAAAAGATCTGCCAATATTCAATCCAAAACGTCATTTTTTCAATAAAAATAGCTTGTCTGCGCCACCTGAAGATGACACAGTAGGATAAAAAGATTTTGTAGGGTTGTTAAGTATACTAATAAGCAACTGTTGTAAATATAGGAAACAATAAATTTTGAAAAAAAAATTTTTTTGTCATTTTCACTCCACCCTAGTAGCGATCTTCTCTCCTATTCCTATGTTACACGTTTTAAAGTACCACAGGCATAGAGAACCTATAGCTTAAGGTGGGCTCCGAACCACGGGAAGCGTAAACAGAGATTTATTAGTCGGAATATCTCGCTGGTTTGCTATTGAGGAAGAACGACTTTTAAAAATCCGATGTTCGCGTAATAGGAATAGAACCCCAGACCTTCAGCGCAGAAGTCTATCGCGCTTATTTCTGTAAATTTTAATAAATTAACATTTTTCTCAAAGTGAGGTTATGTAGAATTTTACATAGTCTTAATAAAGATCTAATGTATACAAATACGTTTATTTAGAGTGTGTATATGCAAAATCTGACTATTTTTGCCGTATTCTAAATATTGCTATGATAATGTTAAGTGATGATTATTCCTACATGGATTATTCGATTTCCAGATTATCCGAGCTTTGATTTTCTATGACATTTGCGGGTTGCGTCTAATACATGTACAGGCCTATCGCATTTAATTTTGTCATCAATAGAAATTGTACATACAGTACCGGTATTTTATAATTTGTATAACGCTTTATTTTTAAGAATTCAATGTGTCAAACATATTTTTATATACTGTATAGTACATACGAAGATAATTTTCTCAGTAAACAGTAAACTAATGTATACGCTTCTTTAGAATGTGTATATGCAAAATCTGACTATCTTTGCCGTATTCTAATTGTTGCTATGATAATGTTAAGTGATGTGCGGCAAACTCTTGATTATTCCTACGCGGATTATTCGATTTGCATATTATCCGAGCCCTGCTTTTCTATGACATTTGCGAGTTATGTCTAATAAATGTATAGGCCTATCGCATTTTACTTTCGTCATCAATAGAAATTGTACGTACAGTAGCAGTATTTTATAATTTTATATATAAAGCTTTATTTTTAACAATTCAATGTGTGAAACATAGTTTTATCTACTGTATAGTACATACGAAGACAATTTTCTACGTAAACAGCAAAAATCGTATACTCCGTAATTTTCAGTTATCCTTGTATATTTATCCAATGATTAACACGGATAATCGAAAGTTTGCTGTACTACATAAATACCGTTGAAAGTTCCATAATTAAGGTATGCATTGAGCTAAAGTGCCTAAGTGCAAAGAGATGCTTAGAAAACCGCGTCCTAGATCTCGCCCAATCAAATCAACAATAACAAAATCACGTGCAATTGATTCACTGTCCCAAATATAGCATGGAGCTATACATCGAGGAAACGTGTCCTAAAAGCCATTCATTAAAAACGTGATAAATGATGGAAACCTTGAAAGATTGCATCAGTTCCGAGAGAAATGCGATATTTGTAACCATTAATAGATCTCGTCGTAGGATATACGTTTAGAACACTGACGAAGCATTAATTATTCACACTATTTTTGTTGTTAACGCTTTCAATTTGCCACTCGTACCCAAGAGAAATGAAAAACATCGAAAATCTAAGGAGATGTTTTACTAAGAAAATGGTAGATTTTTCTAACGATTGATCAAGATCTCTTTGAAATGAAGCTATCAAAAGTACACAAATAAATTACAATATTGTTTGGGTTAAATTAATACATACTCAATATTTTTTATAAATATTTTACAGTCTCGTAATCATCAAAATCCGAATTGGACATATGCCCATAATTCGAATTATTTTCAATATTGCTATCAACATATAGATACAGATTTTATGGATGATTATGTCTAGAACACTACTAATTTTCTAAATACACTAATATAAAGAATTTCAAAATACAAATTAATTGTAGCCAGCGTTATTGTTACATCTACTGGACATCAGTATGCTTCCTGTCGAAAATTAGTTGCATTTTTAAATTCATATTTAAAGTATATTCAAACAAATGTTCAGATAATTTTCTTAAGAGCATCTATGAATCCTAGACGACGCGGTCTAAAGTCCAAAGAGATGACTTTATTAGACACAAACAGCGGAAGTCTGAAACTTTACCGCTCATCATTTAGATAATATCTATTTTAATTTTTTCAGATTATTATTATTCTTCAACTATTGTAAGAAGGAAGGCAAATTATAATTATTATTTTACATGTAACCGTATTGATCAAATAAGAACTATTGCACGCTAGCTTATTTGTACTAAAAGTTGTCCATAAGTAACTAAAATAAAAATTAATTAATTATCTATTTTGATACGTTTCTGATAAGAAGAACAGTACTAATTATTTTAAATGAATCGCAATCAAGTTGGACCATTTAGTGGATACAAAGAGTAACAACTTTATAGTTATCTGACATTTGCAAATCACCTGGTGGTTAGGGTATTACTGATTACAGAGAAGTAGATACAATGTTTGAACATAAAGCGATCTCAAGTATTTATTTAAGCTGCAAAAGAGATATAGATAAAGCTAAATGTGAGTAAAGTATCCTCTTCAATAGATATTCCACAACTAATGAATGGACATATAAAGGAGAAGAAAAAGAAGAGGAAGAAAAATATTCACGCGCCGAAGAAGGTAAAGTAAAAACGATTCGGATTAAGTGGAACAATTTATAGGTATTTGAAATATACCAATTGATATACCTTTTACATCACTTGAACTGGTGCATAGGAGTTTAACATGAGGATACAACAAAATTATATAACAAGATCTTGGGAATATTTTGCTGTGCATGACCTTATACCTACGTACAGGGTGGCATATAGGAAACGGACCTTTTTAGAATGGCTAGTATGCAGCTGTAAGTGGTGGTAGCAAGATGCGGTTGGGGACATTCTCTTTCAGGTGACCTACCGTTTTAGTTACAATAAAGTAATAGACGACACAGCAACGCGTGTTCGCGTACAATACGTTTGTTCTAAAAGGCGAGTCTGTCATTGCAATACAGCGGATCTTTCGTCGCCATTTTAATATCGGTCAGAATGGCGCAGTTCCAAGCCGCAATACAATCCTGCGATGGGTTGAAGGTTTCAGATTAAGGGGAAACATTACAAAGAAAAAGCCGCCAGGCCCTAGAAGAAGTGGGAGGACACCAGAAAACATCGCCAGAGTGACAGAGGCAATCATGAGGAGCTACCCTGAAATTTTGGACTGGACTGGATTGAGGTCTTCAAATAAAATGGTTTTACTACGGGACCATAATATTTTTATAATTGAATCCATTTTCCTAACGGCTGTCGTATAGATGGAATACGGCAGTACTCAATTTATGATTGTTTTGAAGAGTTTCGTCAGAAATTTCCAAACTTTGTGTTACTCTAGTTGTTCTTTGAATCACTGCGTTGAAGTTTTTCGTGAGAGTGGATCTATTTCACGCAAAGAAGGTAGAGGTCATCCCTCAAAAAGGAAAGGCAGAAGTAATTGAAAATGTAAGACAGATCTCAACAAGCTCAGTTGCCAGTTATCATCTGCCACAAAATATTAAAGAAAGATATCCACTTGTATCCCTACTGTTTGCAGTGTGTAAAACAATGACTCGAAGCTGATTATCCTCAGCGTGTCGAATATTGTCAGTGGTTCCTAAATATCCCCAATGACGACTTATTGGAGAAACGTTTTTCATGAACGCGGCCTGGTTCTATTTAAATGTATAAATTAATCCGCAAAACATGCGTTTATGGAGTTAGGAGACGCCAAATTTTATAGTAGAGACACCTCGTCATTCTCAAGACAATAGGAGTTGGGGAGGCCATTTCAAGGCGTAGAATAGTTAGACCATACTTTTTTTAAGATAAAAGTAAGGCAAAAAGTTGGTTTATTGAAAAATCAACGAAAATGTTTTGCATGCACTGTGATTGCAGAATAGTGTTGAGAAGAGATTTTACAGCCCTTTTTCGAAGAGCTTCATGACGACGAGCTCAGATTTGGTTCATTCTTTTTGCAACAAGACGAGACCACTGCTCACACAACACATAATTACCACAATTTTTCGACAAACGGATCGTTAATTGAAACACACCAATACCTTATCCTGCCAGATTCTGTGACCTCACCATGCGATTTCTTGTTACGGGCCAAACGAGCTTTTTCGTTGACCCGCAACAGTATAGGTGGAAAAGGCCTTCAGCTTAGCTCAGAGGAGTAAGGGTGGTTCACGGAAACCGCTTACGGGAGGAAAATCTTCCTAGTTGTGTACAGAGTAGGTCAAAATTAACGGGCGCCAGCTTCCAAATCACAGCAGATTACCAGTTCTCGTGGAAGGCCGAGAAACAAGCAGCTTACGGGAATCGGACTCACCTTTATTGTGCCTCCTCCGGTATGTAAAGCTTGTATGCAAGTATGTAAGTTCATGCAAACAAAATTAAAAATACACAAAAATAAAAGATATGGTAAATTTCAACACAAATATAATTCTAATTCTTTTAGTTTACTGACATGATATAAAAATTATAACGATTACCTGGAAAATAATACAAGATTTTGTTGGAACGTTCGAACCGAAGAAGGTTCGCAGTCAGTGGCTTGCGATATTTAATTTCTTAGAATACATCTACGCAGCTGTGGTGTCGGAGTTTACAATTTAATACAATTTATGATTACCCTTTACTTCACCAAAAGAAGAAAGAACAACTGGCGACTGAAGGTCGCTTTACGTCGTATTTTTTTTAAAGTGCAGCACTTGAAACTTGAAGATTAACTAGGAAAAAGATTTTCACAGCACAATAACTATTTATTTTACCTTCAATTTTCTTATGGGAGAGAGAGGCAGGCACAATCTGGGGTGTTTTTGGATTCTTTTTAAGCAGGAAATCCGCAGGCACGCTCCTGAAGACTGGATCGAATGGAGTCAACGTTAAGGGCGAAAACTTCAATGCGTTTATCACAACTGCGGCACAACCAGAGGAACAGGAAATGGGCTTAATATTAACCCGCCAAATACAATCGGCAAATTCGTAATAAATTGCCTTCAAAGGGTTAAAATTCCAGCGTGTTTTTTTAATCCGACACTTGTTGATGGTTCTGTTCACCCCACGATGAAAACAGCGATACGAAAATTCACGAGATGGACACCCATCGAAAACCCAAGCCGCCCCAGCAGTGCTTGATTACGGCGTTTATCGCAAGCAACCGGGCTGAAGCAGATGTTAAATTCGACTCAAGAGAAAAACGAACGAAAGTATCCAGCAGCTGAAATATTTCATCATATTGCGAAATATGGTGCAATAATTCTAGAACAATTTAACACGTAAATTCCCAGATAACGTCCAGAGCCAAGCGCGCAGACAAAACATTAATTGGCAATTCTGCATAACAACAAAAGGTTCACTAAAACTATGTTTGGGAAATAACAATATAGTAATCAGCTACAGAGCGGCAATTAAAATATGACTTTAATTCAGATGAAGTGGCAAAATCAAACGAACATAACATTCTTTCTGTGGTCGTATTTAAAGAACTCTATTTACCAGCGGCCTATACATGACCTGAATGAATTACAACACATAATATTGGAAAACATTAATGGAATTAATATCCATCATTATATGTTAATAAAAGTTAACAATGGGTCGTGCAGAGAGTTCGAGCGTAACTGGGTGAAGGCAGTGAACATGTCGATCATGTTCTAATTTATGTTTATGTAACCTAACCTAACCTAACCTTTTTCTTTTTTTTCTCACTCATTCATACTACCGTTCCCCCCCCCC